>CAUDMG010002471.1:0-10062 GCA_958450375.1 Homarus gammarus
ACACAGGACAACAAATTTTTTATAATTCCCAGTTGCATGAGATTTCTTTACTGTTTCTTACCATTTTTGATCTGCTGATTTCATATTTGAAACCAGTTTTGTTCTGCATGCTCCAGTTTTCATGTAATTTGAGGTTTTACATTCTAGCCGTTTGCGGTCAAATTAATTAATTACACGATTATGGTATCAATAGGGAGATATAATTTTGTCTGTTTTTTCTTTCAGATTTGGTCATGGCTACAAAGAGAAATCAATGTGTGAACAAACCTGATGCCTTCTGTTATATTTGTGGATACTTCACGCTTATTCGTCAGAGGCGCAATATAACATCGTTTGTGAGGCGCGGCTATAAAGCGTACTTCGGACTTACTCTTGGCGACCAAGACAAAAAATGGGCTCCACATGCTGTGTGTCATAACTGCGAAGAAATGCTGCGTGACTGGACAAAAGGAAAACGTAAGGGCTTACCGTTCGGAATTCCCATGACCTGGCGAGAACCGAAGGACCACACAACTGACTGCTATTTTTGTCTGATCAATACGAAGGGTGTTGGCAAGAAAAACAGACATAAAATATCGTATCCTAGTATCCCTTCAGCAATTCGACCTACTTTGCACTCTGATGAGCTACCAGTTCCAGTTTTTAATGGGTTGTCTCCAGCTGAAGAGGAGGGAAGCGACAAAGACCAAGAGAGTGAACATGAAACTCAAGAAATACTTGCAGATTCCGACGATTCTTCTGATGGTACACCAGAGTCATCAACCCCTCAGAAGTTTAGTCAGCCAGAGCTGAATGACCTTGTGCGTGATTTGGGTCTCTCCAAAAATGCAGCAGAAGTTCTAGCTTCTAGGTTGCAAGAAAAGGCTCTACTGAACCAGACCACAAAAGTTTCAGACTTCAGAAAGCGGGAACAGGATTTTGTGCCATTCTTTACAGAGGAGAATAAGTTTGTTTACTGTCATAATATCCCGGGTCTTCTCCAGGAATTAGGGATTCCATTGTATAGTCCAAATGACTGGCGATTATTTCTAGATAGTTGTAAGCGTAGCCTGAAGTGTGTGCTACTACATAATGGTAATGTCTATGCAGCTGTTCCAGTGGGTCATTCTGTGTGCTTACGAGAGGAGTATAATGACATTAAAACTGTGATTCACCTGCTAAAATACCATGAGCACAACTGGACAATTTGTGTTGACCTCAAAATGGTGAACTTCCTTCTTGGC
This sequence comes from Homarus gammarus, assembly GCA_958450375.1. NCBI lineage: Eukaryota > Metazoa > Arthropoda > Malacostraca > Decapoda > Nephropidae > Homarus > Homarus gammarus. The sequence goes on from CAUDMG010002471.1 coordinate 1,224, forward strand.
CAACAAAGAGGATTTACAAAGTATCCCTGCTTTCTTTGCATGTGGGACAGCCGAGCTAGAGACAGGCATTGGAACCTGAAGGAGTGGCCCTTACGTGAGACTCTGGAAGCTGGTATGCCAAACATTGTCAATGATCCAATCGTCAGTCGAGAAAAGATCATATTTCCTCCTCTCCATATCAAGCTGGGCCTGATGAAACAGTTTGTCAGAGCATTAAATACTGATGGTGAATGCTTCCAACACATAGTCTCTGCTCACCCTGCTTTGTCATTTGAGAAGATAAAGGCAGGTGTGTTTGATGGACCACAAATTCGTGCACTTGTACGTGATCAAGACTTTGTCAGAAAGATGGACGACAAGGAAAGGGGTGCATGGCTTTCATTTGTGGCGGTAATGGAAAACTTTCTTGGTAATAAAAAGGCTGACAACTATGAAACCCTTGTAGCAACCATGTTGTCAGCCTTTCATGACCTTGGATGCAATATGAGTGTCAAACTCCATTTCCTATATAGTCATCTTGATAGATTCCCTGAGAACCTAGGGGCAGTAAGTGACGAGCAAGGCGAGCGGTTTCATCAGGATCTCAAGACCATGGAAGACCGCTACCAAGGGAGATGGGACAAACATATGATGGCAGACTACTGCTGGAGCATTAAACGAGAGTGCCCTGAGACATTTCACAAACGCAAGAGCTTCAAGCGCAAATTCCTACCTGGCTAAAATGTGATTGGGCTTTGTCTCCTCATAGTAACAAATTTCTTACCTAACAATGAGTTTTATACAAATTTCAACCTTTGTTTTAGATGGAACATGTTTCAAATTGTGTTGTTGAATAAATTTAGAATATGTAATATTTTATTGTTTATTACCCAGCTAATTTAATGACAGTTTAATGACATATTTTTCAAGATAGACGACGAGGTCAATAAGACGAAGACGAAATTTTGAAATTTCAAAATACCTTGATTGCAAAAAAACTAGAGCTTACAGAAAGAAACTAACTTCAGATATGAGATCAGCACACCCAAATTAGGTAGAATCAAGTGTTTATAGCAATGCAACAAAAACTTTGTTGACCAGTGTTATAGCACTGGGCAGACGTATGGCTGTGCTGGGGCGAGATTGACTGCTCCATTATTCATTCTGACTACCAGCTACGCGCGGACAGTTAGGGGTAACAGCCTGTTTAGCTACGCCGTGGAGGGTCTTTAGTGCATGATAATCGAGGCGAGGAGACACAAAAACAAGGGGTGAGGCCAGTGCCCCTCGTCTGGTAGATCCTGACATATGACGTAAGTGTATGACCCAAGCTTCTACCTCACCCCGGACCTTACTGTCTGGTACACACACACACACACAGGATACATACCAGACGGAAAATGGAATATGGGGTTGTCATTTGTCAACACTAATCTAACCTAACCTAACCTAACCTAACCTAACCTAACCTAAACAAAACATAAAAGTGTTTTATTTTATATTTTTTTTATGAGACTGGGGTTTTGTCCGGTCACCAACTAACACACGACAAGTGAAAGGTGTGTTGTAGGAAAGGATATACCCACAGTAAACATCGACCTAAAATTCCCGAGTTTCCCGTGAGAACATGACATTCTTACAGCTCTCCTTCCCTCGTCATACTGGCATGGGTGGGTGGGCAAACATCACAAGGATATGAAAAAAAATAAAAGAGATGATATTAGAGTAATAGCGCAGGAAACCGATCATTTAACGACGTTCGACGCTGAAGTTTATGCATCGAGTTGATAAACGAGTTGAGGTGGACAGAATATCTTGTAGCCTGAAGGTAGTTTGATCGTTTTATATGACTGAAAATATCGCAAATTCGGACTAGAAATTGCTGATAATATAGTGTATTTGGTGAGTTTAAAGAGCGAGTTTAAACTAACAGTCACTTATCATAAACTTAAGAAGATAAACATAGTGTCTGTTCCTCTATCTACTTCCTTACCTTTTACTATTGTTTTATTTTATAGTAAGGAAATTAACACATAATACCGACAATGTACACAGTGGCGGTAACAACAAAATTCCTGAAAAATCGAGTGACACGAATAAACCTCACAGTTGAAGCACTTAAAACAAAATACAAATGTTACTTACCTACGTTGCTTAACTAAGTTCCAGATGCCAGTGGTACAGAGCTTCATCCACTTTACGGGTCGATAATTGGTACTGACACGGGTGGGTTAGTACAAGTCCTCCTAGGTTTTTGGAAATCCTTGGTTTGTGTCGCTATTGTTTACATTTGTCTTACACCAGCTCCCGGATGTAGTAGTGACTAATTCCCGATTATATAGAAAATAATAATAATATATGTTGTAATAATGCTTGTTAGACTTGTTTTATCATAGAAAATGTTTTGTACATCAACATACTGAAATATAATATTTCACTTCGTCTTTTTCGTAACTTTTTTGTTGTATAATAAGCTGCTTGAGTGTTCGTATTTGTCGCAGTTTGGAAGAGACGCATCTTTTGTCTTCTTACACATTATAAAGTATTTCTTACCAAAATAGAAGGTTTGTATTGTTCACACTTAGGGTAAAAATATGTTTTATGACTGAGTAAACTTGCAGATAGAACTTATTAATGTTGTATAGCCGTAAATATCCCTCAGTAATGAAAGCCAAATATGAGGTCAAGTGAACATTCCTGCCAAGACTTCGCCTTGTTTTTCTAATATTCAACCAATAGCCTTAGCCTAATTTCCTATGTGTATGGCTTATGATAACATGAAAGGCTATAAATTTCCATAGGCTAGCGAAAATTAAATGGTATTAGGTGTAAAATATGGATTGCAATTAACTTGATTAATAGGTGCCTATATAACTGCTTTTTCAGTCTTAGGCAAATAAATGTTTAAACATGGGGCCTACTTAATTTAGTTAGAACATGAGGATTATTTAAATAAGAAATTATACTAATAGGGTATAGGTTAGATAGGTTTGGTTATGTTATGTTATGTTATGGTATGTTAGGTTAGAGAATGTGTACATGGTTTTTGGTGAGCGTCAGGCTGTCAGTGAGACACTTTGTGTAGCAGCTACCTTAGGCCTAGTTCCAGACTTTTCTTGAACAGTATCATAGGTAGAGTATTAATTTAAGAAAATTTACGGCTAATCCGATATATTTTCAGGTTTTAAATTGTTGTTTTTTGTATGAACTTGAAGACAATTCAGACCAAATGTTCCCAACATTGAAAGGAAAACACTAGGGTCTAGGCTAAATGAGTAATTTAAGAGAAGTGATTTGCCATTTAGGTTAGGCAAGGCTATACTATCATTAACCAATTTATTTGAGTTTGCCCAGAATAAGGCTATCTTAGTATAGCTTATGTGTCTTGTCACAGGCCAACATTATGCAAGGGATTATTTACCTAAATTCTAGTGGGGTAAAACACCAAATACTGTGAGATCTCTGTTAGCCAGAACAATTGGTGAAGAGCACTACCGTGAATGAATGAGTGTTTTCCCGTTAACGAGACAGTTATCACAAATCAAGAAAATATCCCTCATCCCCAGAATGTTTATGGTAATGGAAAAATTTTCTCGGTAGTTCCTGCAATTGCCCATTACAACATCTCTCGAACCCGGAAATATATCCCCCATCTCCGGAATTTTCTCGGTTATCTGGGAAACTTTCATCATAGTTTTCAGGAAAATGTGCCTCTCTGAAAGTCATTTACCTAAGCCGTAAGTTTCCTGCAAAATCATGCTTTGGGAATTAATTTTAGATAAAATTTCAATTACGGCTTTCAGAAAGTTCCGGGTTTCAAGGATTCCTACCAGAAATCAGTTTCAAATGCGAGTATGTGACAGACTTTGAGGCAAGAGGATGTCTTTTAAATGCTTTTAACACCCTTATTTACTTGAATAATGAACAATTTTTTTCAATTTTAAATGAATACTGTACAGAGATTTTAACGCGTTGTGCATTTTTCAGTATTTTACCCCTAAGAGCCAGGCAAAACCTTAAGGCTGTAATTTTTGTTTTTCACAGGCATAACCCTTCAATTCTAGGCCTAATGATAAAACTTTGAATTAGTTAGTATCAACATAAAAACAATACTGTAACAAACTTCTAAACCATTGCATATTTTTTTGTCCTGCAGATTGATCCAGTAACACTTGGACCTCATTTTCCAGTTACCCTGCAATGGATCTTGTTGTAGCTTATCTGCATGATCGAGCTTTACGACGTGAACGAAGGTATCGGGACCCTTTGGATCCCAAAAATATAAGCGATGAAAATCTAATTAGATATAGGTTTCCTCGATGTGAAATTCTAAGACTGTGTTAAGATTTAGATCCATTTTTAAGGCGTAGAACGAGAAGATCTCATGCTGTTCCCATACACACGCAAGTGTTAGTTGCCTTAAGATTTTATGCCAATGGAACCTTTCAACATGTACTTAGTGATACAGCTGAAGCTGTAGCAGGGACAGGCCAAGCAGTCCGAGCCAATGTAGTCCGTAATTGGTTTACTTGATGAATTAAAATCAAATATCAATTCACCAACACAATTTTCCTCTATGTTTAAATAGTACTTTTTAGTGCAGTATACAGAGGTAATGCGAATAAAGCGTACATTGATTTAACTTTTATTTTCAATATTCTGTACATAAATAAATAAACTTCTTTATAGAAATTAAATGGCTTTCTTTTACCTTAATAATATATGTACCATATCCTTGAGCAAATTTGATTCCAATACAGTATACTTTTAATACTACTAAATACCAAAGGCACTACAGTTTGTGAAACAAAAAATCCCTTATATAAAACATATTTGAGAAATTGAAACAATAAAAAAATATTGCTACTGTTTGCATCTTAAACTACCGTACACAATTTGACATGGGTCACCACATCGTTGTGAAATAATAATACAACTACTGTTATTTGTTGCCATTTTTTAGATTTAAGAATGGAATACAGTACAATTTTCATATGTCTAGAATTACCTGCATCAATACCCGTAAATAAAAAGAAACTTATAACCCAATACTGTACTACTACAAGTAATAAAGAAAAAATAGAATACAGTACTCTTTGCTTGTTAAGCTATAAAATGTAACATGAGACAGCACATCCTTATGAAAGAACCAATGCAACAACTTGCGCTTTGGAGACTAATGTGTGTTAAATAGCAGCGATTACAGTAGGCTGTTGGTGAATTTGCACCATTATTTCTGTTTCAACCTACTTGAATCATACTTCGCAAACTACAAGCTAATAAATAAAACTCGTTGAACTGGAAATTGACTACGTCTTACAAAATAAAGGAACCTTTACAAAATAAAAATAAGTACATGAGCCTCTTTTCAAACATATAATTTTGAGTGTGGTAGGAACTTTTACCCAAAACCTGGGTAAACATTACCCGTAGTAGCACTGCAACCCATGTTATTAGTTGACAAATGTGTGTCTTTCACTTAACTTCGTGATTTTAATGAACTTATGGAGAGCTAAATATTCCTGTTACATTTTCATGACTAGTAAAGGCTGCAAGTGAAAGTTACACAATTTTTTAACATGCGGTCTTCCTTCATAACAATCACTAAAAGGAAAATTTATAATAAGTGTTTGATGACTTTTCAACTACGCTATTATCACATTTACCAAAAGTAAAGGACTTACCTAAGTAAACAACTACATATACACAGACCATAAACACAGCATCATTGGATAGGATTTTTCGACTGCATAACTTTTGCAATGCATAGCATTGCAGATGCAACGCACTCTGTGTGAGCTACAAGCTGTAAAAAACTGTCCCTCATTTGTGTTTGAACACGAAGCATCTCTCGAAGAAGATCTTCATCTTTTCGGGCAGAAGAGGTTCGTGGCCTCCTGCCACTACTGTTCGTACTTGGCATTGGAGATGAATCCATTTCATCAGTGTAATCACCAGTTACAGTTGACCTAACAGCTGTGGCAAAAGGGGTACTAGACCTACTTCGCTGTTCCTTGGTAGCAGCAATAGGTTGACGAGTATTGCTTGAACTACATGTTTCTACCTCATATGTTCCGGATGATGAAAATCCAGGAATGTTTGTAGGTGCTGAAATTTCAGGTTCTAAATGCACAATGGGTACTGTGATATCATGTTCCTGTATATCCTCATTCAGAATGAGGGTTATAGAATCATCTTTCTCTTGAACGGGCCGAAACATAAATTCCTCTCGGAAACAACTACCGGTAGCTGTAAACCTAGCTCCTGAGGGTCCGGGGGTTGGTTCTCTTTCTTCTTCTGGAAAGAAATGTAGTATAATAGGTTGATTGAAGTCTATGTTAAGAGTATAATTAAAATATTACACTGTATTTCCAAATATACAAAGGCTTTTAGGAAAAATAATGGTTTGAAAAATAGTGTTGACCATCTAAATATATTTGTTTAAAATATTTTTAAATCTAAATATCAACTAGGCGTTAAATTTCTTATATTTGCACTTCTCAATTTTGTCCATTAACATACGAGTTATAAAAACATTTAATATATAAATTAGGGAAGCAATAAACAAGCTAGAAATGAAACCAACTTACTAGTGTCGTTATTTTTCAAAATTATATAAAAAAATCAGTATACTGTACAGTATTTCCAAATCAAGATGTGAAAAAATGTCTCCAAAAGTTTTTTTTAAAATAAAAACAAGGGCAGAAAAAAACAAAATATATCAGGGGGTTGGAAAAGTATTTTGACTGAATTACCATTAATAGGTTCTTCACTTTCAACATCCCCTGGAATCCCATGTATAGAGGCTGGATCTAATAGTTGAAGAATTGCTTCTTCAATTGCAGTGTATGTAATTTCAATTTGGGGGCTGCCACCTTGAAGAGAAAATATAAATAATAACTGTCTTACTGTGAGCTGTGGTTACATACACTATATGCTAACTATGTTATATTTGGCAGAAACCATAGTTACAAAGGAATCTACTGAAATAGTTCCAAACATTATAACCTAACCTATCATTGTAGCTGTAGCCACAAAAATTCTCCTTTATCTATGTCAAAAGTTAATTAGATTTAAGGTAACAAACAATAAATGGTAAAATAAGTCAAAAAAAATAGTCGCAGTCAGAAATTTTCAACCTGTATTAGTTGTAAACTCATAAGATAGAACATCCTTGCCTATAAGCCTAACAAAGTAAAATTTACATATTAATGTATACCAAATATGAATATAAATCTATTGATGAATGAAAATTAACGACATATAAAAAGGAATTCTATGGCAACTTATACATTATGACCTTCATTACCGTCGGAAATAACGTAATTATTAATATGTAGTTTATAACAGTAACCAAACCTACCTAACCTAGCTTCCTTTACCAACGGGAGGCCTCCGCCGCCCTGCCACACAAACTCATATTAACTATCTCTGTTCCACGTCAGTTGCGACACAATGACAAGTGTGTCTTAAAATTGTGTAATCTATATGATAGGTATAATAAGAAAATCCAAAAGTTGTGGGGAAATTATTAACAGTTGTACAGACTTCCCTGACTACCGGGTGGGAAGATATTGGAAGCATAATGTGTTGTCTAATGGTAGACCCTGCTGCCATATGGCATCACGAAAATTAGGAGCAAGTCCAAGGTTGCTGATCTGACTAAATGTGTCATTTACACACAATTGCAGGGTCGCAATTGTTTCTCGTAATATCAACAACACAACATACATACTGTATATTGATTCTCACTTTTTGTGTTTTCATTTCGGTATTTATGGTTATTTATTATTAATATTATTATTAATAAAGAGGTATTTTTATTAATAGTACTAAAGAATTATTATTACAGGCCCCGACGTGGGTCAGTGACTGTGCCTGGGTTGGTTAATCCAAATAAAAAAAAAAAAAAAAAAAATTTAGGTTGAACGGTAAAGTTTTTACTATTTACTCACACGGAAAACTTCGAAGAACGATGTTTCTTTTAATGAATGAGCTCATATAAGGAAAATATGTGTATTCATTCACGATGGAGAGCCACAACACTACTTACTTCCTTGAGTTTACAAACACGAAAATCGTACCAAGCCTCAGAAAAACCATGGTTAAGTTTGTTTCATATTGTCAATCAATAACCACGCTAACAATATTAAGACTTACCTGTTCCACCAGCATATTTCTTATCTTGTGCTGCTTTTTTCTTAACGCTCACACGAAGATCAGCAGAAAACTTACGCCGAATTTCAGTGACTCTACCAACAGCATTCACAGCATTTAACACTTCACCCCAGGCTGGTTTTTGAGTTGAAGTGTACAACTACTTGAGTCCAACTTCCCTAAAATCATTTCTTTTCGTTTGGCTACCTCAGTCACAAGAGCGTATACTTCAGCCTCACTGAAATTAGGTCGTCTCTTCTTGGCTGGTGGTCCTTCCATGTTTACAAAATAATATCACGTGCGTCGCTCTCAGCTGATTTCTCCTTCTCTTGTGATTGGTTGATGATTTTGTTAACTGAGCGTTGATTGGCCAACTAGCATCTGCACTGACATCTACCGTCCGACAAGAGAACTTAATTTACAAGGTAAACACTAGAGTTATGGTAGTCTTACGGTACCATAATTAAATTTTGAGTATGCTAAATTTATGGTAGTGTAAGGCTCCCACAATATATGGTACTGTATCATGCTGAAAAACGTAACTTATGAGGTGTTTTGAGTATCCCCCCCCACTCTCTATCATCCATGAATCTATCCAGCCTCCTTTTGAAACTTTCCAGAGTTCCCGCACTTACTACAAAGTTGCTAAGCTTGTTCCACTCGTCTACCACCCTATTTGTGAACCAGTTTCTCCTATCTCCCT
>CAUDMG010002472.1:0-18645 GCA_958450375.1 Homarus gammarus
TATATATATATATATATTATATATATATATATATATATATATATATATATATATATATCTATATATATATATATATATATTTATGAAAATCCACAATGAAAACGTGGATAAGATAAATCTTGATAAAATCACACGGGAAAATGGAAACAACGGAGTACCTTAGCTTTCGTCTTTATTCAAGACATCTTCAGAGGCAACTGGATTACATGGACAGAGAGAGGCTTAAATATACAGGGTGACCTAAAAACATGAGGTCAGGTCAAAATGATGACATCCACTAATCCCCACACCAACACACACGTAGAGGAGCTTAAGAGAAGGGTGGTGACGTGACTAGTCAAGTCAGGTCAGAAAAAAGGGGACCCACAAAATAACTATCATACATCTAGATCAAAGGTTTTTAAAGCATTTTTAACCTTGGGCCACTGACAAATAAATTTATGTAACATATTATCGGTTTTGAACTGACCATCACTAAGGTTTATTGATTTTAATTCCTTAATCAAACTAGCTTCAACAAGAAGTCTTTCTGTGACACAAGATGATTTGAAAACTTCTAAGCTTTTTTCCCAAGCAATGGGGTGATTATTATTCCTAACATGAACGAACAAGGCACTGCTTTCAGATGCAGTTCTAATATTATACTTATGTTGTTTGATTCTAAGCTGCAGTGTTTTTCCTGTCTGACCTACATAATTACAATTACATTTGCTACATGGAATACAATAAACACTACCATTTACATTCAAACTTGGGCTATTCCTTATTAACATATTAGTAATGGTTGAGTCATACTTGAAAACAACATTAATATTTAGAAGCTTGAGGGACCGAACTAACGGGACAAATTCATTACGATAGGGCAGAGTCAAAATATTCTTAAGTGTAGGAACTTGTCTGGTTTGAGAGGAATGAAAGGATTTTTTAGCCCTATTAAAACAACGATCAACAAACACAGAAGGGTACCCAAGTTTATGTGCAATAGAACGAATGTGTTTCAATTCATCGTCAATAAATTCAGAGTCACAAATACGCAGACATCTTAAGAACATAACAGAAAAAACTGACATTTTGGTAGACTCAAGGTGATTCGATAAAAAGTGAATGAAACTGTCTACCTGTGTGGGCTTTCTATATACCTTGAATTTATAGTTTTGGCCATTTCTCATGATAAGCATATCAAGAAATGGAAGGGATTCATTTATTTCTCTTTCAATTTTGAACGTGATACTAGGGACAATATTATTAAGTTTGTCTAAAAATTCAAATGGGTCACTGTTTTTAGGCCAAAGACAAAGAACATCATCTACATATCTATACCATGGAGGAATAAAGTCCACTATATTGGGTAGTAATCTAGACTCAAAAAACTCCATATAAATACAGGCTAGAGGAGCAGAAAGACAATTACCCATGCTCATACCAAATATTTGCTTGTAGAACTTCCCATTTGCACTAAACACATTGTCAGTTACGCATAACTCTATCAATTTCAGGAAAGTATCATGTTCAATAGTTAAATCTAGCAGTTGTAATTTATCTTTAAGAAATGAAAGTAAGTCTTTGACAGGTACTCTAGTGAACAGTGAATTTACATCAAAACTTATTAATTCGCAAGGTTCGTTGTGTTTCTTGAGTTTATCAATTAAATCACTGCTATTGCGTATATGTGAATTAGAAATTTGGCCTGTAAGAGGGGATATCATCTTTACCAGCCACTTGGATAATTTGTAAGTAACAGACCCCACAGAACTCACGATAGGACGTAATGGATTATTAAGCTTGTGGGTTTTGATCAAGCCATACATATAAGGTAAAGTGGGATTGATTTGAGAGAGCTGTTTAGTGAGATCGGGGTTCTTTTTCAATAACATCTTCATTTTGGAATTAGACAACTTATTAATATTTTCCAGGGGATCTTTCGTAAGCTCACAATACGTGCTTTCATCACTAAGTAATGAATTCATCTTATCATTGTAGTCACTTTTATCCAAGATAACAATAGCATTAGACTTATCAGCCTTGGTAATATGGATATTCTTATTTCTTTTCAAGTTTATCAAGGCTGTTTCAAATCTTTTTGGAATGTTTGAAGCAAATTTCTTATTTAAAACACTATGTATACAACCTCTAGCTATGGAAATATCTTCATTTGTAACATCAGACGACTTCTTCTTTTCCAGGTTGATTAAACCTTTAGCAGTAGTAAGCGGATTAACGCACCGTTGAGTGATAGAAAACTTCCTACCAAAACCAAGAACAAGTTTCTCATTTGTCTGTAGATCATAAGATGATAAGTTTATGAACAAATTTGGATCACTCAATATGGTCCAGTAACTCTCGTCAAACAGAGCATTCCATTTTCCCGTGTGATTTTATCAAGATATATATATATATATATAATGAAGTATATATATGTACCTCGCGTTTCATACCAGCTGGATTCGGTAAAATGCTACTGACACCACATAAGAGGCACGGGCAGTTTCCCATTGAGGTTCACGGCGCCATCAGCTCGATGAACAGGCTTTGTGTGAAATATAACAGAGTCTAGAACTGCTTTTAGTGTCCTTGTGGCCTAGCCGGTAAGCGCTCCCTAGTCACACCCAGTAGGTCGAGGGTTCGATTCCTTGCTGGTGAGGTCGTTGATTATATGTTCAAAGTCCGCGTGTTAAATGGACTAAAAATGAAGTATATATAAATATATATATATATATATATATATGCTGATAACCACCAGGAAAGAAGAAAACACGAAGTTCCCAAGCGCTTTCGTGTAATTCACATCTTCAGGGGTGAGTACAGACTAGATAGAGTAATGCAGAACAAGATGAATATATACAGAGGAGGGTGAGACTAGGTCCACAATGGTCAGGTAATGACCCTACTAATCTTTAAATGGCACACAACGGTTGGTGGTTGGGTCAGATGGGACAGTGACCCGCCCATCTGACCCAACCACCAACCGTTGTGTGCCATTTAAAGATTAGTAGGGTCATTACCTGACCATTGTGGACCTAGTCTCACCCTCCTCTGTATATATTCATCTTGTTCTGCATTACTCTATCTAGTCTGTACTCACCCCTGAAGATGTGAATTACACGAAAGCGCTTGGGAACTTCGTGTTTTCTTCTTTCCTGGTGGTTATCAGCATATACCTAGATCACGCGCACCTACAGTGATTTACTTGCATATATATATATATATATATGTATATGCTGATAACCAGAAGGAAAGAAGAAAACATGAAGTTCCCAAGCGCTTTCGTGAAATTCGCATCATCAGGGGTGAGTACAGACTAAGGAGAAGTACAAAACAAGGTGTATATATACAGAGGAGGGTGAGATTAGGTCCACAATGGTCAGGTATTAGGTAATGAACCCTACTAATCTTTAAAAAAGCACCGCAACGGTCGGTAGTCAGGTCAGAAGGTTAGGGGACCCAACCTTCATCTGGTTACAAATCTTCTTAATTACAAAATCGTCCAGTTTGTACATGCCATTACTCAAATTCATATTGACTGCTTCGGTATGTTTAATGAGACTAGATTCTATAATGTTCCAACTGTCAATTGAATTACAAGGTAATATTGAGGAGGCATTATCCCAGTCAATGCAATGCTTATTATCCCTCAGATGAACAAACAGAGCATTGGATTCCTGGCCTATCCTAACACTATATTTATGTTGTTTAAGTCTAGTTACAAGATCTTTACCTGTCTGGCCTAAGTAAAACATATTACATGTTTTAGAACAGGCCAGGAATCCATATAACACCACCCATCATCACTACATATAACATCATCCATCATCACTACATATAACACCATCCATTATCACTACATATAACAACATCCATCATCACTAAATATAACACCACCCAACCATCACTACATATAACAACATCCATCATTACTACATATAACATCATCCATCATCACTACATATAACACCATCCATCATCATAACATATAACATCATCCATCATCACTACATATAACACCATCCATCATCATAACATATAACACCATCCATCATCATTACATATAACCCATCCATCATCACTACATATAACACCATCCATCATCACTACAGATCGGTAAAGTAGTTTCCGAGATTCTCTACGGACACACAGACAAACAGACACACTTCTTTGTTTTATATAGATAAAGATCATCACTACATATAACACCACCCATCATCATTACATATAACACCATCCATCATCATCGCTACCTATAACACCACCCATCATCACTACATATAACACCATCCATCGTCATTACATATAACACCATCCATCATCATCGTTACATATAACACCACCCATCATCACTACATATAACAACATCCATCATCACTACATGTAACATCATCCATCATCACTACATATAACACCATCCATCATCACTACAGTTCGGTAAAGTAGTTTCCGAGATTCTCGTGCAGACACACAAACAAATAAATAAACAGACAGACAGACTTCTTTGTTTTATATATATATATATATATATATATATATATATATATATATATATATATATATATATATATATACTTCATTTTTTTAGTCCATTTAACACGCGGACTTTGAACATATAATCAACGACCTCACCAGCAAGGGTTCGATTCCTTGCTGGTGAGGTCGTTGATTATATATATATATATATATATATATATATATATATATATATATATATATCAGGGGCGACTCCAGGTCATATGCATCACTCGGGCTCATCACAGATTTCGCATAAGATACATGTATAAATGAAGCTAAGAGACGTAATACACACCAAAAATTTATATAGGCACTGATAATTTTACAATAAGACAAAAAAAGCCGGATTTTTTCTAAAAACCAGTTTTTGTGATATGGTCAGGAACGCGACGTCAGCCAATGTTACCTAGGTATGCTAAATCCTAGCCACTTCGCCAGGCTACATACAGGCAATTAAAACATCTAATAATTACTTGATAAGTAATATTAGGAGGACACGTCGCTACCTGGCATTTAATTGCAATTTGAAATTACCGCCTCTAGCCTCATGCAATAAGACAAAAAAATATAGTTTTGATGCAAAAATTACTCACTTTATTTAAACATGAACAGAACAGAACAGAAGCACAGCAAACAATCAAAGAACAACAGTGTACCCTGTTGCAAACGTCAGCGAACTGACAGATGCCGTGGCCGGTAAGAGAAGCGTGCGAAGAGGTGCCAGTTAATCTTTTACTCCTACCAGGCTATTTCCAGTTAGCCCTAGTTACTGGACATTTTTTCGTTCCTGTAAGAATATTGTAGAACGGAAACATTTCATAGATTGGAATTTAAATCCTAAGCTCTATAGAAAGCTATTGTTAAAAAAAAGCTTGGATTTGAATTACTTCTAATTTTCACGATTAGGGACAACAGCTGGGGCTTTAACTTATAAGCCTGAGTCAGGCATGAGTGAACGATGTCAAGAGACTATCTGCCACGAACGATATTTTTTGACACTGGTGAGCTATAGGACGACCGCCAGACACTGAACTGTGATATATGAACTGCGACCAGGCTCCCTGTAATCAGCCAGTGTTGGCAGATTACATAGAAAGCAGATACTCGTTCATTTGACCAAATCTAGGACTCGGGCTAAGCCCGAGGAGCCCGAGTGCCGGAGTCGCCACTGATATATATATATATATATATATGTATATATATATATATGTATATATATATATGTATATATATATATTTCATTAGCCCAATAATTACCTGACCATTGTGGACCTGGTCTCACCCTCCTCTGTATATATTCACCTTGATTTGTATTACTCTCTCTAGTCTGTACTCACCCCTGAAGATGTGAATTACACGAAAGCGCTTGGGAACTTCGTGTTTCTTCTTTCCTTGTGGTTATCAGCATATACCTAGATCACGCGCACCTACAGTGATTTACTTGCATATATATATATATATATATATATATATATATATATATATATATATATATATATATATATATATATATACACTAGCAGAATCGCCGCCCTCCGGGAGGCTCCACATTGTCTCACTGTTCAGTCCCCAAAACTTCTTCTTCCATCAAGTTCATTAACGGTGTATGTAAGTTCCACCATGTTTTTCACTACAACGGTAGAGTAAAGTATATTTTTTTAGCATTAAACTGTTATTATTTTATTGTCTAATCATCAGTACATATAAAACAACCCATCATCACTACATATAACATCAAGCATCATCACTACATATAACACCATCCATCATCACTACATAGAACACCATCATCATCACTACATATAGCACCACCATCACTACCACCACCATCATTACCACTACTATCAACCAGTCACTACCACCACCACTATCACCACAAACATGCCTCTATCACATCACCACCACTACCTTTGTCACTACCACCGTCACCACCACCACTACATATAACACCATCCATCATCACTACATATAACATCATCCATCATCACTACATATAACACCATCCATCATCACTACATATAACATCTTCATCCATCATCACTACATATAACACCATCCATCATCACTGCATATAATACCATCCATCGTCACAACAGATCGGTAAAGTAGTTTCCGAGATTCTCGTGCGAACACACACACAAACACACACACACACAGACATACTTCTTTGTTTTATATATATATATATATATATATATATATATATATATATATATATATATATATATATATATATACATATATATATATATATATATATATATATATATATATATATATATATATATATATATATATGCAAGTAAATCACTTTAGGTGCGCGTGATCTAGGTATATGCTGATAACCACAAGGAATGAAGAAAACACGAAGTTCACAAGCGCTTTCGAGTAATTCACATCTTCAGGGGTGAGTACAGACTGTACTCACCCCTGAAGATGTGAATTACACGAAAGCGCTTGGGAACTTCGTGTTTTCTTCTTTCCTTGTGGTTATCAGCATATATATATATATATATATATATATATCTTGATAAAATCACACGGGAAAATGGAAACAACGGAGTACCTTAGCTTTCGTCTTTATTCAAGACATCTTCAGAGGCCTCTGAAGATGTCTTGAATAAAGACGAAAGCTAAGGTACTCCGTTGTTTCCATTTTCCCGTGTGATTTTATCAAGATTTATCTTATCCACGTTTTCATTGTGGATTTTCATAAAATATATATATATATATATATATATATATATATATATATATATATATATATATATATATATATAACAAAGAAGTATGTCTGCTTGTATGTTTATGTGTGGGTTTTTGTTTGCGTGTCCCCACGAGAATCTCGGAAACTACTTTACCGAACTGTAGTGATGGTGGATGGTGTTATTTTTAGTGATGCTGGATGATGTTATATGTAGTGATGATGTATGTTGTTATATGTCCATACATGTAGTGTCCTCATCGATTTCATCTCCAATTGTTGACAGATTTTCACAATAAACACCACGACATTGACTACACATGGAAGAACAGCTCATCAACATTCACAGAATTCTTTGCGACTGCTGCAATTCACTAAATGTGGGAGGTCATCAGGAGCTGGAGGCTTCATTGTGGATGTTGGCCGAAGTCCTACACCATATTTTTCTCACCAGAGTGGATGGGTGATAGGAAGTTGCCAAACCTATTTTGCCCTTGAAGGAAAGCTCTGAAGGAGTGTACGTAAGCTGCATCAGATGTCAGTAGCAATGCGGCAATGTGGCCAGCTCTTTTGTATACTTAAAGTCTATATTTGTCTAAGGATTCATTTGTGTCAGCTACCTACAGATGAATGATGGAGATTTGGCATGCCTTATCCACGTCATCTGCTCATGTGTTGGTTATGCTTCAGAGCTTGAAGAGCTTTTTTCTTGCCTTTTCCGCAAAGAGCTGATGTTGTGTCACAACCGGTGATTGAATGAAGGAAGAGGCGATTCTGGCCTAGGTTTCCTAGATTTACTTGTAGCTGTGCCTTTCCAAGGTTCATAAGTTCAGGTGCAGTTGTGATTGCTGCCTTGTTTCCTTTCCTCGCTGTAACCCCATCAAAGAGTGAGGGGGGTTCAGGAGCTAAATCATAGTTCATGTAACTGGTCAGTTGGTCACCCTCTTGCATTATACGTATTACTCTGTTGAAAAGCTTTTGCAAGCTTATTGGAATAACTTCCTCGTGACATTTAACTCCTCGAGCCATCATTGCAATGGATCGCACTTTTTCTTTTCTTCAGGTGCAGATCTGAAAATTTCTTCCCATCCATAGCACGGATTTTAGCAAAGAGATTCTCTTCTGTTGTATCACATTTGATCGAATCATCAGGTGCTATTCCTGTTGCTGGAGACCAATCCACCAAACGATTCTTGAAATGGAGAGTGAGATCGAACCAGTCCACCAATACCTGTACGTTTTTTCAAGCTGCTCTGTTGTTGTGGATGAAACACCAAAAAATTCCTCTCCACCTACTTGGGGATTGGGTCGGTCCGGATTTTCGGATTTTCCGGATTCTCAGGCAGTACTTTTAAAATTCAAATTTAAGGAGGAATAAAGAAGAGATGAACAGGTACATTTTGAAAGTCTATTCATTAGCAAATATAGCATGCTTCATTTATCAAAACGAGCAGTTTTAATGAAAAAGCTGTGAATTCTAGAAATTTATTTTTTGCCTTTTTTATATCAAATTGTAGAATTTCCAATGTCGTATGTTTTCATTAGAACAGTATTGCTCACACCACGTTCTAGTTTCTTAATTATTTCAAGTTTGTCACTCAATTTCAACGTGTTCTTCTTTCTCTTCACACAACGAAGTTTATCTACTTTAGGAGCCATTATTATGGGCTTGTACAGTACTCTGTAAATGGAAAGAGTAGGACTCAAAATATTGTTATATTACAATGGTATTCTATTCATACTGTGCTTGATATAATGCACTCACGGAAATGTAATATTTTTGCTGAAATGACGTACGTATTATAGTGGAAAGTGGGATAAAATCGTGACAAAAACAATGACTTTCGCTTTCTTTCGTTCAAAAGATGTTACAGTAATCGCTTTTCGAATGGTTTTCAGTTAAAAAACTGTTGTATTACGATAATATCATATACTAATTGACTTGAATAAATAATACGATACCATATTTCTGAATATTTTCATTAAAAGCCATCAAAATCATTTTCCTTGTCATCGTCTGCAGCACCAAACAGCTTCTCCCAGCCCTTCCCTTGATGAGGGCTAGAGGGTACGTGTTTTTCGAATCGTTTTCAGTTAAAAAACTATTACATCACACGTATATTTTACCAAAACTGCGCCTGAATGAATATATTCTCGGAAATAAATAGTAGTTTTGCTGAAACGTGATGTATTTCAATGTAGAATAGGATAAAATACATGACAAAACAAAAGACTTTACCTAAGCTTCCGATGTTCTTGAGATGTTACTCGTTTTGTTAATAGTTTTCGGTTAAAATTCTGTTATATTACAATGATATTCTATTCATACTGTGCTTGATATAATACATTCATGGAAATGTAATATTTTTGCTGAAATTACGTAGGTATTACAGTGGAAAGTGGGATAAAATCGTGACGAAAACAATGACTTTCGCCTTCTTTCGTTCAAAAGATGTTACCGTAATCGCTTTTCGAATGGTTTTGTTAAAAAACTGTTGTATTACAATAATATTCCCTCCTAATTGACTTGAATAAATACTTCAATGGAAATATACAATATTTTTGTTGAAACTACCCGCGTTTCAGTGCAAAGTGTCGTAATAATAAATGGTAAACACTTTGCCTTCGGCACTCGTGTTTCAGGCACGGCTAGCCTCAGTTTATAGGACTAGAGTGTTTTTACTGAAGGTTTTGCTGTTCCATTATCCTCAAAAACGTGGGTCGAACTATAAACGAGGAATATCATAAATTAACGATTTCTTGGTCAAAAAATCAGGGTCGACCTATAAACGAGGGGGGTTATAGACGAGTATATACGGTATGTTGTCAGATTTTGATTGCTCGTTTTAAAGTGGCGACCACGTGGTCGCTTGTTGTGGCTGTGCAGCTGTGGCGCTCACGCATGCTCACATACACACAAAAGCCCGCTAAAGAAAATTAGTTTTCGAAAAGTCCGGATTCTCGGGTGGTCCGGATTTTTGGACTTTTACTATTGAAAATCATGAAGTAAATTTAATTACATATATTAACAAACAAACAATAAATATATCAGTTATGTACAAAAATAAAACAAAGACAAAGTAAATCTGGTCAAACAAGTGACTCAACCGAGTGACAAAATAATAATCATAAAAGTCTAAACGCCTTAGTTAAGGACGTTCAGGTTACGGGCAAGTCGAAGGGAATGATTGAAACCCGTCTTTTGAGGCATTCAATATTTATTGATGTGGTGTAAACTTGCAGAGGAGAAGGCGTTCATAATATTACAAGGTGATTCATCTGATACATAATTAGTTAGTCTCACACGATTTTATCTGAATTACAATTTATTAAACATACTGACATAACACAAAGTTCATAACTCTATTAATCTTAGCTTCGCTTCACTCTTCATTGTCTTATTATTCCAGGTTAGGCAGAAACGAGTAGGCGTAATTATTCAACAATATTTCAGTACCGAAGGGTATGTCATCACTTAGGCTGTACTTACAAGTGCTGGTCAATGCAGATCAGTATGGTGTTCGAAGAGAAAACAGTATTGCGTAAATCGTCCCAGCACAAATTCTCGGACAAAAGGCTGGTCTTCACAGCATCACTAGAGAGGGCGATCTGTCTCATGGAGGGGCGGGCAGCCACCGCCACCAGTCTAAGACAGTCCACTCAGCAGAACCAGGACTTGTCTGTAAACACTTCTACATCTGGCGAGGTCACAGGTCGAAAGATTTAATGGCATCACACGCCAGCACTGTAGCTGAAGCCAGCGGCGATAACACTCCCGGCGTTGGGCAATCGCCCAAGATTTACGGTGTGGCGTGTTCAATAAGGTTTTCACGGGTCACTGGCCTTCGGAACTCCCTAGATACGGTTCGCACAAGCACCTGGCGCACTAGACCAATGGCTCCCGGGACTGTTGTCGTGACCCTGCCCAATGGCTGTTTGTTGCGAGGAAGATCTTCTCCGGTGACGAAGACAAGGTCGCCTTTCTGGAGATTAAAGGTTGGTACTATGTACCTCCGTCTTTTGCGGAGTAGTGGAAGGTACTTCCTCACCCAGCGTTCCCAGAAGCGGTCTGCTCGGAACTGCACGTGCCGCCACCGTCGTTGATGTAGGTCTTTCAGAAGACATCCTCCCAATGGCAGATCAGCATGAAGGCCACCGTGGAGAATGTGGGCTGGTGTAAACGCTTCCAGGTCTCTCATGTCGCTCGACGCAGGTGTGATGGTTCGACTCTTTATTATTGTTTCCACTTCACAAATAGCATCAGCAGTATGTATTCATCCAGGACTTGTGTCCCCAGAATCGTTCTGAGAACCTTCTGACTGTTCGAATTTGTCATTCCTAAACTCCAAACGTCGTGCTGCTTCCCTTTCTTCCCCCTTTGTGAGATACGCCTCCAGCATTTCAGTCACAGTTCGTCGCACTTCTGCCATCATGTTGGACCCGGGATTCTGGTCAGGTGCTGAGCATTCAGGCTCAGGCAGAGGGTGGCCCCCTTCAGCTTCTGTTGCCGTAAAGTCGCGGTTGTTCAGCTCTGGTGGGAAAATTTCTACCTCTGGGTCTCGGTCACCTTTGTCCTTGTTCACCTTTCCCCTTCGTTGCTCTGGATCCATTTCCACAACCTCTTGTCCTTTTATTGATATTCATTTGCAGCTCCGGTTAGGTCTCAAAGTTTGTTCGGTGAACCACTGCTCACCGCCCGTATTTGGTGGTGCAGCTCGCTGCTTGTATTTATGTTTGATTATAGCAGGTCACTGTTGGTTGCTCGTGGTGTTACAAGTGGCACTTCACTGCTGGCTGCTTATGGTGTTACAAGTGGCAGGTCACTGCCAGTTGCTTACGGTGTTACAAGTAGCATTTCACTGCCGGTTGCTTACGGTGTTACAAGTAAATTTAATCACGCTTACCGTGTACTTCGTCTAGTTGGTTATTTGTTACCTTAAAACCGGTGGTAATGAATCAATTTTCCTTTCCTTCGTAATCTCAGTAACGGGCGGCAGCTCTGCCTGTACGAAAAGGAATACGCGCAACCTGTGGTCCACACTCATATGACAGTGTCCCGACCAGTGCTGCTGTAATGTATGTTTCCAATTTAAGGGTACAAGTATGCAATACCAAAGGAGGACATGAAATTCAGATATCATTCGACGATTTCCTTATTTTACGTAAGGTTAGTAACATATTAATTCGTTGCTGATGCAGTAGAAAAGGCGATGAATTTGACAGGTCAACGGATATGGTCATTATGGCACCATCGTGTAGTGAAAGCAGAAGGATTGTACACTGATTAGTACTTCTGAGGTTTTCGTCTGGCAACCACTATGTAAGGCTCCTTATATCATCGGCGAATATCGTCTCACATTTGGTCTAATTGTATTTGTTATGATAAATTAGTTTATTTACTTCCTTTGGGTAAGTGTTCCATGCACCAGTTTCGTGCCGTTTCGTACAGAAAACGGAAACTGGTATCGTTCAAGAAAATCTACTAAATATTTCTTAATACATACCTGTATTTACGAACTTGGATCACGGTTATGTCAAACTGTAACAAATTAACTCCGACTAAATTGTCTGTGTCTTGAATCTCATAGTACAAGCTTCTTTTAGGATTATTGTCCACTAACATCTTTGGCGTTGATTGTGAATTAAGAGGCTCTGATTCATGCAGTCATCTGTCTTTCTTGGTAATTGGTGTATTTACTGTCGTTATTACACACTCAATCAACATAACTAATATCTTTTATGTGGATTACATGTATGTGCAAGTAAACTGATGTTCAACTAGAGGTTCTCTGCAATACTACTATATTTGGTGAAATCCTATGCATACCACATGGGTGCACGGAGATTATTTAATGCTTGTGAGAGTCAACGTCTAACACAGTGGTTCTCAACCTTGTTTGCCCCATGCACCCCTTTCACCATATGTCAGAATGTCATTCCCCCCTCCTTTCCAAGATTGTCTGCCTCAAAAAGTGCATTCCAAATAATATGCATATAATACTGAAAATCCTGTATTTTTTCCATATTAGTACCTATACATTTACAATTTTATATGGATTACTTTTATAGTGGAGTTTTACAAATTAAATGCCACTTGAAAATGTTGATGGATTTATAAAACTTGAATAAAAGTAAAATAGTTTTTTTATATTTATAATGAATTACTTAACAGACCAAACTGAAGCATAATGCAATAAACAAAAAGTTCAATAGAATACCAGGATATTGTAAATTTGTAATTAATTTTATTCGGATGAAGATTACAGTCAATGAGAAACCTGTGATTGTTTTTTCTTCGCCAATTCTGGGATACGCGGAGGAGTGCTTGAAAGGGCACAACGCTGGTCATTTTCTGCCTCTAATCTACTACGTTGCTTCGTTTTAATTTGCAACAGAGTTGAAAAGCCTGACTCACAAAGATATGTCGACACAAACGGAAGCAATGCACGGATAGCTCTTTCTGCCACTTTTGGGTAGGAATCGCACATCAAGGCCAAAATTCTGTGATTGATTTCTCATCGAACATATCTCTTGCTCCCGAATCAGTTCCCCCCCCCCCCCCCTGGGGGGAATTCCCTCCTGGTTGAGAACCCCTGATCTAACATATTCTCAACAACTGACATCTCCAGGTTATTCCTCCTCGTCCCCATTTCCAAGAAGATTGGTTAGCGAAAGACGTTTTGCTGTTGACTAGCTTGAGTACCAGGAACTCCGACCAAGGCATATCGTCAGGTTTGCCATAAATACTTAAGTGCCGAGACATCATCGTTGAAACGCCACCGCACCTCAAGACAGCATACGGGTAAGGAAGAACTCCTCAAAGCTAGCACCTCTGCTCCGGGTGGCACGTTTGCTCATTGTGGTCAGCATGGCGGCAGTGCCTTTGATCAACCTGACACGTCTTCACCCTGCCGGGGCCATACTGAGCGCCGCGGCGAAGGCAACTGTCCTATTTGCAGCGTTTTTGGCAGAACATGATGCCATTCAGGTGATTTAGTGTTTGTTTCCTCTTGTGTTTTAGCCCAAAATGTAATGGCACTGCTCAATAAGTGGTCGTGTTAATCTGTCCCAAGTAAGGGTGGCAGAAACCTTAATCATTTAGCAGCAGTGATCTCACAATCTTCATTTGCAAGTATAGCCAAATAAATTTAATATTTCTTTTAGCTTAGGTGACCACCTTGACGACCTCAATAAGCGAATGTTCCCGATTCCAAGACAGCCGCTCAAACGGCAACGAAACGGACCAGATGCAAGGTCGTCGTGCAAGCTTTAGGGGAATGTGAAACTCAAAACTTCGTTAGGAAACTACAACTAAATTTAGTGTAATTATTGACGAAAGTACCGACTGTTCAGTAAGTAAATCACATGCAATGATAGTGAAGTATTTTGATCTGGAGAGATAATGACAAAATCGCGATGCTGGATTTGATTGGAGTATTTGAAGGTAATCAGGGTTCGACTGGTGAAAATATATAACATGCTGTTTCAATGCCTCACTACACATGATATACCATTGAACAACTTCATTGGGTCTTGTATGTATATTATGTATGCTGGATTATATATCATGTATGTATATTATGTATGTGCTCCATTTATGTATTATTTATTCAGCCTAGCTAGCAGCGTGTGGCAATGTTATTACCATATCCCACACGCTTAATTAATGTGCCTGGCGACGTATGGAAGCTGCTAATGTATCACTTGCCATACGTCGCCTATAGCAGTTGACCGGGAGCCTAGTCAAGAGAGAGTGCTGCTCTCCTTTGTGTACATACTCTTATCCAGTAAACCGAACCTACAAAACTATACAGGTGTTTGTGTTCTCTCCTGTATATAGAACTTATTATTCAGAACCTAACATGGCGCAGTGATCCGATCTTACTGGATAATTACGAGTGAAAGTGCAAAGTCTGTGGGAAGCCGGCATACGGACTCCTCTCTCGCTTGGGTCAACTCCCGCGCGTCATCTCTCCTCGAAGAATCTCAGCAACTTTGAGCAGTGTCAGTGACAGTGATTTTCTGTGAAGTGTTTAGTGCATTGTGTGTTTCGTGCCATTCATGTGTGACCTTGTTCTAAAGGATTCCCAAGGTATACGGCACGTTCTGGGCATTTGTAAGGAGTAGAGTTCAGTGCACCCGTCTCTGACCGCGTTCTGAGGGTAACTGGGCTGACTGGGAGTCGCCGCGCCTCTCCCCCCACCCCCTCACAGCGCCGCCTCCACCCCCCCCCCCTCACAGCTGGGGCGAGACGCTTTGCCGGCCCGGGACACACACTCACACGTACTAACACTCGCTGACCGCGCGGCTTCCTTATATATATTTTATATATATAACCTACTTATCTGTGTATTTAATTAATTTTTTGTCTGAAATCTTGTTGATACGACGGGCTGACCGGTCAACACTGATTTAAGACATAGTACACAGAGGAAGTAGTTATGTCTCACGCCTTACGTAGCCGTGGACCCAGCGTCTGGATGACTCAGGCGGGTGATAGCCCAGCAGAGATGGATGACCAGGCCGGCCACGACGCTCCAGCCCCCACATCGCGCAGTCCCTCACCTCAATATTCAGCGTTGTCTCCAGAGATAATTGCTTTACTGAAGTTTATGAGAGATGAGAAACGCGAGGATGAAGCCCACAGACGTTTGGCGGATGAGCACAGAAGGCAAGCAGAGGCAGAACGAGACAACCAACGGAGATTGGAAGACAGTGAACGGTTTGAAGCCTTGATATCTCGCCTCACTGTTAACCAAGCCCCTGGCTCTAACACTGCCTCGGTACTGACTGGTTCAGATACCTCATCCATGCTTCCTTCACACCCCCCAGCCCCACCTAAAGCAGCAGCTCAAACGCCGCCCATCTTGAAGCCTGATGAGACTTTCCAGACTTTTCGTGAATGGCGGCGACGGTGGACTGATTATTCTACAATGGTGGATCTCCAGAGTTTGTCACAGCCTAAACAACTCATCCAGCTGCGTATGTGCCTGTCCTTGGAAATTCAGCGTGTCTTGGAACATACGTTGCAGGTACCCCCAACCTCTTTGCTGTCTGTAGAGGAGGTACTGGACGTTCTACAACGGCACATCAAAGGACAGCAGAATGAAGTTCTGCGCAGGAGGGAATTGTTTAGCTGCAGACAGATGGAGGGTGAGTCTTTTGATGCCTTTTACGTGCGTCTTAAGAGAGCCTCGGAAGAGGTAGATATATGTCCAGGCCACCACCAGCAGTGCGAGGAGACCCAGTTGAGGCAGGTGATCCTGATGGGTGTTAAGGACGAGGAACCTGTCCAACGCCTCACCTCCCTCGACTCTTCCTCTTCTCTTAAGGATGTGTTGACGATATGTCGCTCCTATGAGGCTGCCAGGTGTGCCACCTCTGCCATCCGCGCTCCCCCTACAGCTGTACGCGCTGTGTCCCGGTACAAGAAGGACAAGAAGTCTGTTCCTACGCCTTCGCCCACCACGTCCACGCCCGGTTTATTTTGCAACAACTGCGGTAAGCAGCACGGAACACAGGTGTGTCCAGCTGCTCAGTCTACCTGCAACAGTTGTGACCGTAAGGGCCACTGGTCACTCACAGTACGGTGCCCAGCCAAACGCGTCCAGTGCAATGTGTGTGGTCGTCTGGGCCATTATGACAAGTGTTGCCCTTCCAACATACCCAAGGGACCGCGTCGGCGGAAGCTTCAGCCCCCCTCCACCAGAGAGGGCCGCCCACAGTCTTCCAATCAGAGGTACAACGACTCCTGATAACGCTCGAGCCACATTAGGAATGTGTGCTCCCCCCCGCGTCCCAGGACCAAAGTCCCCCAGTACATCAGCGTCATCGTGACCTACGGCGGTGTGTCATCCCGTCTTCAGATGTTGCCCGACACCGGCGCTGATGCTACAGTCATCGGTCCCCAGCATTTGCAATGCTTGGGGCTCTCTCCAAGTGATCTAGGACCGCCCCCCAAGGATCTCCGCTTTATGGCAGATGGTTCACAGATGACCCCGGCCCTAGGTTCACTCTATGCACACGTCACCTTTGGCAACAGGTCGTGTCAAGCCTGGATTGATGTGCATAATGGCGTCCCGACTCCTTTGCTGTCCTACAGACATTGCCAAGAGTTGGCCATCATCTCCCAGGACTTCCCAACACCGATTCTCGAGGTAAAACACGCCAACAGGGTGCACGAAGGGAGCAGCAACTACCCTGCTGCCGCCCTGCCCCTACCTCTGGCCAGTGACACCTCTCCTTCGGTAGTTGTCCCTGCTGCTTCAAGTCTCCACGCCTTGGCTCGCCTCCACGACAGTCACTGTGGAGCCGAGGCCACCAAACGGCGTGCAAGACAGACTGTGTTCCGGCCTGGCATCGACCCCGACATCTCCAATGCTGTCCAGGTGTGTAAGCCCCGCCGCGTATTACAACCCAGCCAGCAGCAGGAATCCTTTATGAGTGACGACAACCCCACCCGCCCCTTTGAGTCTGTGTCGGCCGACTTTTTCTGTGTGTCAGGAAAGTCCTTCCTCGTTATCGTCGACCGTCTCTCTGGTTGGCCGGTTGTCATCAAGTGCGGTAATGACACGACGTCTGCCGCCACCATCAGCAAGTTCCGCCACTACTTCCGTGACGTGGGCGTTCCTGCACGCCTGCGAACCGACGGAGGGCCTCAGTTCACAAGCCGGGACTTTGCTGCGTTCCTTGACCGATGGGGAGTCCGGCATGTGTTGTCATCGCCCCATTACCCGCAGTCCAACGGCCACGCTGAGGCTGCTGTCAAATCCCTGAAGCACCTCATCCTTAAGGTGGCCCCTTCTGGGAACATTGACTGCGAGGCCTTCGACAGGGGTCTTCTTGAACTCCGCAACACACCTAACTACACCGGACGCTCCCCTGCCCAGGTTTTGTATGGACGCCCCCTTCGTTCTTGTGTCCCTGCTCACCCTCAATCCTTCTCCAAGGAGTGGCAGGCCAAGACAGAGGATTGTGATCGCCGAGCCGCCGAACGTGTTCAGGACGTCGCCGCCCGCTACAATGACCACGCCCGTTCTCTCCCCAGGTTGAGTGTCGGCACCCAAGTCCGTGTTCAGGACCCGACCTCCCTACGTTGGGACAAAGTAGGCGTAGTTATGGGTCTCGGCAGGTCACGGGACTACCAGGTGCGGTTACCCAGTGGTCGTGTGTGGTGGAGGAACCGCCGTTTTCTCCGACCCGTAACAATGCCTTCTGCTGGCCCCGCCACCAGTGTTGAGTCCCATACCCTTCCCAGTGATGAAGTCCCTCGACGCTCAGAACGGATCCAAAAGAAAAGGTCCGCTCAAGACTTTGCTATGAGCGTATAGGGGGGAGGGAGGTGTATGTATATTATGTATGCTGGATTATATATCATGTATGTATATTATGTATGTGCTCCATTTATGTATTATTTATTCAGCCTAGCTAGCAGCGTGTGG
>CAUDMG010002473.1:0-28366 GCA_958450375.1 Homarus gammarus
CCATCCACCCCAACATTACCATCCACCCCAACATTACCATTAACCCCCAACATTACCATAAACCCCACATTACCATCCACCCCAACATTATCATCTACCCCAACGCCACAATCCACCCCAACGCTACCATCCACCCCAACATTACCATCCATTCCAACATTACAATCCACCCCAACGTTACCATCCATCGCAACATTACCATCCACCCCCAACATTACCATCCACCCCAACATTACCATCCGCCCCAACGTTACCATCCATCCCAACATTACCATCCACCCCAACGCTACCATCCATCCCGAACATTACCATCCATTCCAACACTACCATCTATTCCAACACTCCCATTCACCCCAACGCAACCATCTACCCCAACACTACCATTCACCCCAACGCTACCATCTACCCTAAGGCTGCCACCCACACCAACATCACCATACATTCCAACACTACCTTCCACCCCAGCACTACCATCCACCCCAACACTACCATCTACCCCATCATTACCATCCATCCCAACACTACCATCCACCCCAACATCACCATCCATTCCAACACTACCTTCCACCCCAGCACTACCATCCACCCCAACTCTACCATCCACCCCAACACTACCATCTACCCCAACATTACCATCCACCCCAACGTTACCATCCATCCCAACATTACCATCCACCCCCAACATTACCATCCACCCCCAATATTACCATCCATTCCAACGTTACCATCTACCCCAACGCTACCATCCACCCCAACGCTACCATCCACTCCCAACATTACCATCCACCCCAACGTTACCATCCATTCCAACATTACAATCCCCCACAACGATACCATCCATCCCAACATTACCATCCCCAACGTTACCATCCACCCCCAACGTTACCATCCCCCACAACGTTATCATCCATCCCAACATTACCATCCCCAACGTTACCATCCACCCCCAACGTTACCAAACACCCCAACGTTACTATCCACCCCAACATTACCAT
This sequence comes from Homarus gammarus, assembly GCA_958450375.1. Taxonomy (NCBI): domain Eukaryota; kingdom Metazoa; phylum Arthropoda; class Malacostraca; order Decapoda; family Nephropidae; genus Homarus; species Homarus gammarus. The sequence goes on from CAUDMG010002473.1 coordinate 996, forward strand.
CCACCCCAACGCTACCATCTATCCCAACGCTACCATCCACCCCCAAAATTACCATCCACCCCCAAATTACCATCCTTCCCAACATTATTATACACACCAACGTTACTAGCCACCCCAACATTACCATCCATCCCAATGCTACCATCCACCCCAACGTTACCATCCATCCCATCATTACCATCCCCAACGTTACCATCCCCCACAACGCTACTAGCCACCCCAACATTACCATCCACCCCAACACTACCATCCACCCCAATGTTACCATCCACCCCAACATTATCATCCACCCCAACAATACCATCTGCCCCAACGCTACCATCTACCCCAACGCTACCATCCACCCCCAACATTAACATCCACCCCAACGTTACCATCCATTCCAACATCACCATCCACCACAACGTTACCATCCATCCCAACATTACCATCCACCCCCAACATTACCATCCACCCCAACGTTACTATCCATTCCAACATTACCATCCACCCCAAAATTACCAGTCACCCCAACGCTACCATCCATCCCAACATTACCATCTACCCCAACGCTACCATCCATCCCGAACATTACCATCCATTCCAACACTACCATCTATCCCAACATTACCATCCACCCCAACACTACCATCCACCCCCAAAATTACCATCCACCCCAACGTTACCATCCATTCCAACATCACCATCCACCCCTAAAACAACCATCCACCCCAACACTACCATCCAACCCAACACTACTATCCACCCCAACAGTACCATCCACCCCAACACTACCATCCACCCCAACACTACCATCCACCCCAACGCTACCATCCACCCCAACACTACCATCCACCCCAACACTACCATCCAACCCAACACTACCATCCACCCCAACACTACCATCCACCCCACCACTACCATCCACCCCAACACTACCTTCCACCCCAGCGCTACCATCCACCCCCAACACTACCATCTACCTCAACTTTACCATCCACCCCAACATTACCATACACTCGAACGCTAACATCCACCCCAACGCTTCCATCCATCCCAACATTACCATCCACCCCCAACATTAACATCCAATCCAATGCTACCATTCACCCCAACGTTACCATCCACCCCCAACATTACCATCCACCCCAATGCTACCGTCCACCCCAACACCACCATGCACCCCCAACATTACCATCCACGCCAACATTACCATACATTTGAACGCTAACATCCACCCCAACGCTTCCATCCATCCCAATGTTACCATCCACCCCCAACATTACCATCCAATCCAATGCTACCTTTCACCCCAACGTTACCATCCACCCCCAACATTACCATCCACCCCAATGCTACCATCCACCCTAACGTTACCATCCACACCTAACATTACCATCCAATCCAACGCTACCATTCACCCTAACGTTACTATTCACCCCAACATTACCATCCACCACAATATTACCATCCACCCCAACACTACCTTCCACCCCAACGCTACCATCCACCCCCAACAATACAATCCACCCAAACTTTACCATCCACCCGCAAAATTACCATCCACCCCAACGCTACCATCTACCCCAACTTTATCATCCACCCCAACGCTACCATCCACCTCAACATTACCATCCACCCCAACGTTACCATCCATCCCAACATTACCATCCACCCCAACATTACCATCCATTCCAGCACTTCCATCCACCTCAACGCTACCACCCACCCCAACATTACCAGCCACCACAACGCTACCATCTACCCCAACGCTACCATCTACCCTAACGCTACCATTCACCCCAACGTTACCATCCACCCCAACACTACAATCCACCCCAACATTACCATCCAATCCAACACTACCATCCACCCCAACGCTACCATCTACCCCAACGCTACCATCCACCCCAACATTACCATCCACCCCAACATAACAATCCATTCCAACACTACCATCCACCATCAACACTACCATCCAGCCCAACATTACCATCCATTCCAGCACTAACATCCACCCCAACGCTACCATCTACCCCAACGCTACCATCCATCCCAACATTACCTTCCACCCCAACATTACCATCCACGCTAACGTTACCATCCACCCCAACATTACCATCAACCCCAACATTACCATCCACCCCAACATTACACATCCATTCCAACACTACCATCTATTCCAACACTCCCATTCACCCCAACGCTACCATCTACCCGAACAATCCCATCCACCCCAACGCTACCATCCACCCCAAGGCTACCATCCACCCCTAACACAACCATCCACCCCAACACTACCATCCACCCCAACATTACCATCCATTCCAACACTACCTTCCACCCCAGCGCTACCATCCACCCCAACACTACCATCTACCCCAACGTTACCATCCATCCCAACATTACCATCCACCCCAACGTTACCATCCATCCCAACATTACCATCCCCAACGTTACCATCCCCCACAACGTTACGATCCATCCCAACATTACCATCCACCCCCAACATTACCATCCTTCCCAACATTATCATCCACCCCAACGTTACTAGCCACCCCAACATTACCAACCTCCCCAACACTACCATCCACCCCAACGTTACCATCCACCCCAACATTACCATCTACCCCAACATTATCATCCACCCCAACATTACCATCTGCCCCAACACTACCATCTACCCCAACGCTACCATCCACCCCCAACATTAGCATCCACCCCAACGTTACCATCCATTCCAACATCACCATCCACCACAACGTTACCATCCATCCCAACATTACAATCCACCCCCAACATTACCATCCACCCCAACGTTACTATCCATTCCAACATTACCATCCACCCCAACATTACCATTCACCCCAACGCTACCATCCATCCCAACATTACCATCCACCCCAACGCTACCATCCATCCCGAACATTACCATCCATTCCAACACTACCATCTATCCCAACATTACCATCCACCCCAACGCTACCATCAACCCCCAAAATTACCATCTACCCCAACGTTACCATCCATTCCAACATCACCATCCACCCCTACCACAACCATCCACCCCAACACTACCATCCAACCCAACACTACTATTCACCCCAACAGCCCCATCCACCCCAACACTACCATCCACCCCAACACTACCATCCACCCCAACACTACCATCCACCCCAACGCTACCATCCACCCCAACACTACCATCCACCCCAACACTACCATCCACCCCAACTCTACCATCCACCCCAACCCTACCATCCACCCCAACATTACCATCCACCCCAACGCTACCATCCACCCCAACACTACCATCCACCCCAACACAACCATCCTACCCAGCACTACCATCCACCCCAACACTACCATCCATCCCAACATTACCATCCACCCCAACGCTACCATCCATCCCGAACATTACCATCCATTCCAACACTACCATCTATCCCAACACTACCATCCACCCCAACGCTCCCATCAACCCCCAAAATTACCATCTACCCCAACGTTACCATCCATTCCAACATCACCATCCACCCCTAACACAACCATCCACCCCAACACTACCATCCAACCCAACACTACTATCCACCCCAACAGTACCATCCACCCCAACACTACCATCCACCCGAACACTACCATCCTCCCCAACACTACCATCCACTCCAACGCTACCATCCACCCCAACACTACCATCCACCCCAACACTAACATCCACCCCAACTCTACCATCCACCCCAACACTACCATCCACCCCAACACTACCATCCACCCCAACACTACCATCCACCCCCAACATTACCATCCACACCAACGCTACCATCCACCCCAACACTACCATCCACCCCAACACTAACATCCAACCCAGCACTACCATCCACCCCAACACTACCATCCACCCCAACACTACCTTCCACCCCAGCGCTACCATCCACCCCAACACTACCATCTACCTCAACTTTACCATCCACCCCAACATTACCATACATTCGAACGCTAACATCCACCCCAACGCTTCCATCCATCCCAACGTTTCCATCCACCCCCAACATTACCATCCAATCCAGTGCTACCATTCACCCCAACGTTACCATCCACCCCCAACATTACCATCCACCCCAATGCTACCATCCACCCCAACACTACCATCCACCCCCAACATTACCATCCACCCCAACATTACCATACATTCGAACGCTAACATCCACCCCAACGCTTCCATCCATCCCAACGTTACCATCCACCCCCAACATTACCATCCAATCCAATGCTACCATTCACCCCAACGTTACCATCCACCCCCAACATTACCATCCACCCCAATGCTACCATCCACCCCAACGTTACCATCCACCCCCAACATTACCATCCAATCCAACGCTACCATTCACCCTAACGTTACTATCCACCCGAACATTACCATCCACCACAATATTACCATCCACCCCAACACTACCTTCCATCCCAACGTTACCATCCACCCCCAACATTACACTCCACCCAATCTTTACCATCCACCCCCAACATTACCATCCAATCCAATGCTACCATTCACCCCAACGTTACCATCCACCCCCAACATTACCATCCACCCCAATGCTACCATCCACCCCAACGATACCATCCACCCCCAACATTACCATTCAATCCAACGCTACCATTAACCCTAACGTTTCTATCCACGCCAACATTACCATCCACCACACTATTACCATCCACCCCAACACTACCTTCCACCCGAACGTTACCATCCACCCCCAACATTACAATCCACCCAAACTTTACCATCCACCCGCAAAATTACCATCCACTCCCAACGCTACCATCTACCCCAACTTTATCATCCACCCCAACGCTACCATCCACCCCAACATTACCATCCACCCAAACGTTACCATCCACCCCAACATTACCCTCAACCCCAACGTTACCATCCATCCCAACATTACCATCCACCCCAACATTACCATCCATTCCAGGACTTCCATCCACCTCAACGCTACCATCCACCCCAACATTACCAGCCACCACAACGCTACCATCTACCCCAAAGCTACCATCTACCCTAACGCTACCATCAACCCCAACGTTACCATCCACCCCAACATTACCATCCAATCCAACACTACCATCCACCCCAACGCTACCATCTACCCCAACGCTACCATCCACCCCAACGTTACCATCCACCCCAACATAACAATCCATTCCAACACTACCATCCACCCTCAACACTACCATCCAGCCCAACATTACCATCCACCCCAACATTACCATCCAATCCAACACTAACATCCACCCCAACGCTACCATCCATCCCAACATTACCTTCCACCCCAACATTCCCATCCACGCTAACGTTACCATCCATCCCAACATTACCATCAACCCCAACATTACCATCCACCCCAACATTACACATCCATTCCAGCACAACCATCTATTCCAACACTCCCATTCACCCCAACGCTACCATCTACCCCAACAATACCATCCACCCCAACGCTACCATCCACCCCAAGGCTACCATCCACTACTAACACAACTATCCACCCGAACACTACCATCCACCCCAACATTACCATCCATTCCAACACTACCTTCCACCCCAGCGCTACCATCCACCCCAACACTGCCATCTACCCCAACGTTCCCATCCATCCCAACATTACCATCCATCCCAACATTACCATCCACCCACAACATTACCATCCACCCCAACGTTGCCATCCACCCCAACATTACCATCCACCCCAACGTTACCATCCATCCTAACTTTACCATCCACACCCCAACATTACCATCCACCCCAACGTTACCATCCACCCCAACATTCCCATCCATCCCAACCCTTACCATCCCCCACAACGTTACCATCCATCCCAACATTACCATCCATCCCAAACGTTACCATCCATCCCAACGTTGCTATCCACCCCAACATTACCATATACCCCCAACGTTACCATCCACCCCAACGTTACTATCCACCCAACATTACCATCCACCCCAATGCTACCATCTACCCCAACGCTACCATCCACCCCAACACTACCATCTACCCCAACGTTACCATCCATTCCAACATTACCATCCTCCCCAACGTTACCATCCATCCCAACATTACCATCCATCCCAACGTTACCATCCCCCACAACGTTACCATCCATCCCAACATTACCATCCACCCCAAACGTTACCATCCACCCCAACGTTACTATCCACCCAAACATTACCATCTACCCCAACGTTACCATTCATCCCAACAGTACAATCCACCCCCAACATTACCATTCACCCCACCGTTACCATCCATTCCAACATTATCATCCACCCCAACGTTACCATCCATCCAAATAGTACCATCCACCCCCAACATTACCATCCACCCCAAAGTTACCATCCATTCCAACATTATCATCCACCCCAACGTTACCATCCATCCCAACATTACCATCCACCTCCAACATTACCATTCACCCCAACGTTACCATCCATTCCAACATTACCATCCTCCCCCAACATTACCATCCACCCCAAAGTTACCATCCATTCCAACATTACCATCCACCCCAACGCTACCATCCACCCCAATGCAACGATCCCCCCCAACACAACCATCCACCCCAACACTACCATCCACCCCAACACTACCATCCACCCCAACGCTACCATCCACCCCAACATTACCATCCACTGCAACACTACCTTCCACCCCAGCGCTACCATCCACCCCAACACTACCATCTACCTCAACGTTACCATCCACCCCCAACATCACCATCCACCCCAACATTACCATACATTCGAACGCTACCATCCACCTCAACGCTACCATCCACCCCAACGTTACCATCCACCCCCAACATTACCATCCAAATCAACGCTACCATTCACCCCAACGTTACCATCCACCCCCAACTTACCATCCACCTCAACGCTACCATCCACCCCAACGTTACCATCCACCCCCAACATTACCATCCAAATCAATGCTACCATTCACCCTAGAGCTACCATCCACCCCAATATTACCATCCGCCACAACATTACCATCCACCCCAACACTACCTTCCACCCCAACGTTACCATCCACCCCCAACATTACTATCCACCCAAACTTTCCCATCCACCCGTAAAATTACCATCCACCCCAACGCTACCATCTACTCCAACTTTACCATCCACCCCAACGCCACCATCCACCCCAACATTACCATCCACCCCAACGTTAACATCCACCCCAACATTACCATCCACTCCAACGTTACCATCCACCCGAACAGTAACATCCATTCCAGCACTTCCATCCACCTCAACGCTACCATCCACCCCAACGCTACCATCCACCCCAACGTTACAATCTACCCCAACGCTACCATCCACCCCAACGCTACCATCCACCCCAACATTACCATCCTCCCCAACATTACCATACACCCCAACATTACCATCCACCCCAACATTACACATCCATTCCAACACTACCATCTGTTCCAACACTCCCATTCACCCCAACACTACCATCTACCCCAACACTACCATCCACCCCAACGCTACCATCCACCCCAACACTACCATCCACACCAAAGCTACCATCCACCCCAACATTACCATCCATTCCAACACTACCTTCCACCCCAGCGCTACCATCCAAACCAACACCACCATCTACCCCAACGTTTCCATCCATCCCAACATTACCATCAATCTCAACATTACCATCCACCCACAACATTACCATCCACCCCAACGTTTCCATCCATTCCAACATTACCTTCCACCCCAACGTTGCCATCCATCACAACATTACCATCTACCCCAACGCTACCATCTACCCCCAACATTACCATCCACCCCAACGTTACCATCCACCCCAACATTGCCATCCACCCCAACGTTACCATCCATCCTAACTTTACCAACCACCCCCAACATTACCATCCACCCCAACGTTTCCATCCATTCCAACATTACCATCCACCCCAACGTTACCATCTACCCCAACGCTACCATCCACGCCCAACATTACCATCCACCCCAACGATACCATCCATTCCAACATTACCATCCACCCCAACGTTACCATCCATCCCAACATTACCATCCACGCCAACGCTACCATCCACCCCAACGCTACCATCCACCCCAACATTGCCATTCACCTCAACATTACCATCCACCCCAACATTACCATCCACCCCAACATTACACATCCATTCCAACACTACCATCTATTCCAACACTCCCATTCACCTCAACGCTACCATCTACCCCAACACTACCATCCACCCCAACTCTACCATCCACCCCAAGGCTACCATCCACCCCTAACACAACCATCCACCCCAACACTACCATCCACACCAACGCTACCATGCACCCCAACATTACCATCCATTCCAACACTACCTTCCCCCCCAGCGCTACCATCCACCCCAACACCACCAGCTACCCCAACGTTACCCTCCATCCCAGCATTACCATCCATCCCAACATAACCAGCCACTCACAACATTACCATCCACCCCAACGTTACCATCCATTCCAACATTACCATCCACCCCCAACGTTGCCATCCATCACAACAATACCATCTACCCCAACGCTACCATCTACCCCCAACATTACCATCCACCCTAACATTACCATCCACCCCAACGTAGCCATGCATCCAAACTTTTCCATCCACCCCCATCATTACCATCCACCCCAACATTACCATCCATTCCAACATTACCATCCACCCCAAACTTACCATCTTCCCCAACGCTACCATCCACGCCCAACATTACCATCCACTCCAACGTTACCATCCATTCCAACATTACCATCCACCCCTACGTTACCATCCATCCCAACAATACAATCCACCCCAACGTTACCATCCCCCACAACGTTACCATCCATCCCAACATTACCATCCACCCCCAACGTTACAATCCACCCAAACGTTTCTATCCACCCCAACATTACCATCTACCCCCAACATTACCATCCACCCCAACGGTACGATCCACCCAACATTACCATCCACCCCAACGCTACCATCTACCCCAACGCTACCATCCACCCCAACATTACCATCCACCCCAACGTTACCATCCATTCCAACATTACCATCCACCCCAACGTTACCATCTACCCCAACGCTACCATCCTCTCACAACATTTCCATCCACTCCAAAGTTACCATCCATTCCAACATTACCATTCACCCCAACGCTACCATCCATTCCAACATTACCATCCTCCCCCAACATTACCATCCACCCCAAAGTTACCATCCCTTCCAACATTACTATCCACCCCAACGTTACCATTCATCCCAACATTACCATCCACCCCCAACATTACCATTCACCACATCGTTACAATCCATTCCAACATTACCATCCCCCCCAACTCAACCATCTACCCCAATGCTACCATCCTCCCCCAACATTACCATCCACCCCAAAGTTACCATCCGTTCCAACATTACCATCCACCCCAACGTTTCCATCCATTCTAACATTACCATCCATTCCAACATTACCATCCACCCCAACGTTACCATCCATTCCAACATTACCCTCCACCCCAATGTTACCATCTATCCCAACATTACCATCCACCCCAACGTTACCATCCATCCCAACGTTACCATCCATCCCAACATTACCATCCACCCCCAACGTTACCATCCACCCCAACGTAACTATCCACCCAACATTACCATCCACCCCAACGTTACTAGCCACCCCAACATTACCATCCACCTCAACGCTACCATCTACCCCAACTCTACCATTCACCCCAACGCCACCATCCACCCCAACACTACCATCCACCCCACCGCTACCATCCACCCCAACATTACCATCCATTCCAACACTACCTTCCATCCCAGCACTACCATCCACCCCAACACAACCATCTACCCCAACGTTACCATCCATCCCAACATTACCATCCACCCCCAACACTACCATCTACCCCAACGTTACCATCCATCCTAACATTACCATCCACCCCCAACATTACCATCCACCCCAACGATACCATCCATTCCAACATTACCATCCACCCCAACGTTACCATCTACCCCAACGCTACCATCCACGCCCAACATTACCATCCACCCCAACGTTACCATCCATTCCAACATCAACCATCCACCCCTACGTTACCATCCATCCCAACATTACCATCCACCCCAACGTTACCATCCCCCACAACGTTACCATCCATCCCAACATTACCATCCACCCCAACGTTACCATCCACCCCAACGTAACTATCCACCCCAACATTACCATCCACCCCAACGTTGCGATCCCCCCACAACGTTACCATCCATCCCAACATTACCATCCACCCCCAACGCTACCATCCACCCCAACGTTACTATCCACCCCAACATTGCCATCCACCCCCAACATTACCATCCACCCCAACGTTACCATCCATTCCAACATTACCATCCACCCCAACGTTACTATCCATCCCAAAATTACCATCCACCCCAACATTACCATTCATCCCAACGTTACCATCCATTCCAACATTACCATCCACCCCAACGCTACCATCTAACCCAACGCTACCATCCACCCCCAACATTACCATCCACCCCAAAGTTACCATCCATTCCAACATTACCATCCACCCCAACGTTACCATCCATCTCAAAATTACCATCCACCCCAACGTTACTATCCACCACAACGTTACCATCCATCCCAACATTACCATCCACCCCCAACGTTACCATCCACCGCAACGTTACCATCCATCCCAACATTACCATTCACCCCAACGTTACCATCCACCACAACGTTACCATCTACCCCAACACTACCATCCACGCCCAACAATACCATCCACCCCAACGTTACCATCTAACCCAATGCTACCATCCACCCCCAACATTACCATCCACCCCAAAGATACCATCCATTCCAACATTACCATCCACCCCAATGTTACCATCCATCCCAACATTACCATCCACCCCAACGTTACCATCCACCACAACGATACCATCCATCCCAACATTACCATCCACCCCCAACGTTACCATCCACCGCAACGTTACCATCCATCCCAACATTGCCATCCACCCCAACGTTACCATCCACCACAACGTTACCATCTATCCCAACATTACCATCCACCCCCAACGTTACCATCCACGGGAACGTTACTATCCACCCAACATTACCATTGTAATGAGACAAAATCTCGCATGAAGAGGTGAGTTAGGGTCTGACAACCCATCACTACACCATCTACCCCAACGCTACCATCTACCCCAACGCTACCATCCACCCCCAACATTACCATCCACCCCAACGTTACCATCCATTCCAACATTACCATCCACCCCAACATTACCATCCACCCCAACGTTACCATCCATCCCAACATTACCATCCACCCCAACGATACCATCCATCCCGAACATTACCATCCACCCCAACGTTACCATCCATCCAAACATTACCATCCACCCCAACGATACCATCCATTCCAACATTACCATCCACCCCAACGTCACCATCTATTCCAACATTACCATCCACCCCAACGTTACCATCCATCCCAACATTACCATCCACCCCAACGTTACCATCTATTCCAACATTACCATCCACCCTAACACTACCTTCCACCCCAACGTTACCATCCACCCCCAACATTACAATCCACCCAAACTTTACCATCCACCCGCAAAATTACCATACATTCCAACGCTACCATCCCCCCCAACATTACCATAAATTCCAACTTTACCATCCACCCCATCGCTACCATCCACCCCAACGCTACCATCCACCCCAACATTACCATCCACCCCAACATTACCATCCACCCCAACTTTACCATCCAACTCAATATTACCATCCACCCCAATATTACCATCCATTCCAGCACTGCCATCCATCTCAAAGCTACCATCCACCCCAACATTACCATGCACCCCAACACTACAATCCACCCCAACATTACCATCCACCCAACGTTGCCATCCACCCCAACATTACCGTCCACCCCAACGTTACCATCCATCCCAACATTAACATCCACCCCAACATTACCATCCATTCCAACACTACCATCCACCTCCAACACTACTATCCCGCCCAACATTACCAACCATCCCAACATTACCTTCCACCCCAACGTTACCATCTACCCTAAAGTTACCATCCACCGCAATATTGTGATCCACCCCAACATTACCATCCACGCTATCGTAACCATCCACCCCAACGTTACCATCCACCCAAACGTTACCATCCACCCCAACGTTACTATCCACCCCAATGTTACCAGCCACCCCAACATTACCATCCACTCCAACGCTACAATCCACCCAACGTTACCATGCACCTCAACATGCCATCCACCCCAACGTTACCATCCACCCCAATGTTACCATCCACCCTAACGTTACCATCCACCCCAATGCTACCATCCACCCCAACATTACCATCCACCCTAACGGTACCATCCACCCTAACGATGCCTTCCATCCTAACATTACCATCCACCCCAATGCTACCATCCATCCCAACATTACCATCCACCCCAACATTACCATCCATCCCAGCATTAACATCCAACCCAACGCTACCATCCATCCCAACATTACCATCCACAGCAACGTTGCCATCCACCCCAACGTTACCATCCACCCCAACGTTACCATCCACCCCAACGTTACCATCCATCCCAACACGACCATCCACCCCAACGCTACTATCCACCACAACGTTACCATCCACCTCAACATACCATCCACCCCAACATTACCATCTACCCCAATGTTACCATGCACCCCAACGTTACCATCCTTCCCAACATTACAATTCACCTACACTTTACCATCCACCCGCAAAATTACCATACATTCCAACGCTACCATTCCTCCCAACATTACCATAAATTCCAACTTTACCATCCACCCCAACGCTACAATCCACCCCAATGCAACCATCCACCCCAACATTACCAACCACTGCAACGTTGCCATCCACCCCAACATTACCATCCACCCCAACATTACCATCCATCCCAACACTACTATCCACCCCAACATTACCTTCCACCCCAACGTTACACTCTTCCCCAACATTACCATCCGCCCCAACGTTACCATCCATCCCAACATTACCATCCACCCCAACATTACCATCCATTCCAGCACTACCATCCACCTCAAAGCTACCATCCACCCCAACATTACCATCCACCCCAACACCACCATCCACCCCAACATTACCATCCACCCAACGTTACCATCCACCCCAATATTACCATCCACCCCAACGTTACCATCCATCCCAACATTACCATCCACCCCAACATTACCATCCATTCCAACACTACCATCCACCCCCAACACTACCATCCAGCCCAACATTACATATCCATCCCAACATTACCTTCCACCCTAACGTTTCCATCTACCCCAAAGTTACCATCCACCGCAACATTATCATCAACCCCAACATTACCTTCCACCCCAACGTTACCATCTACCCCAAAGTTACCATCCACCGCAACACTATCATCCATCCCAACATTACCTTCCACCCCAACATTACCATCCATGCTAACGTTATCATCCACTCCAACGTTGCCATCCATCCCAACCTTACCATCCATCCCAACACTACCATCCACCCCAACGCTACCATCCACCCCAATGTTACCATCCATCCCAACACTACCATCCACCCCAACGCTACCATCTACCCCAAAGCTACCATCTACCCTAGCGCTACCATCCACCCCAACATTACCATCCACCCCAATGTTACCAGCCACCCCAACATTACCCTCCACTCCAACGCTACAATCCACCCAACGTTACCATGCACCTCAACATACCATCCACTCCAACGTTACCATCCACCCCAATGTTACCATCCACCCTAACGTTACCATCCACCCCAATGCTACCATCCACCCCAACATTACCATCCACCCTAACGGTACCATCCACCCTAACGATGCCTTCCATCCTAAGATTACCATCCACCCCAACGTTACCATCCATCCCAGCATTAACATCCACCCCAACGCTACCATCCATCCCAACATTACCATCCACTGCAACGTTACCATCCATCCCAACATTACCATCCACCCCAACTTTAACATCCACCCCAACGTTACCATCCACCCCAACGTTACCATCCATCCCAACACTACCATCCATCCCAACGCTACCATCCACCCCAATGTTACCATCCATCCCAACACTACTATCCACCCCAGCGCTACCATCCACCACAACGTTACCATCCAGCTCAACATACCATCCACCCCAACATTGCCATCCATCCCAACACTACCATGCATCCCAACGCCACCATCCACCCCAATGTTTCCATCCATCCCAACACTACCATCCACCCCAACGCTACCATCCACGCCCAACATTACCATCCACCCCAACGCTACCATCCATCCCGAACATTACCATCCATTCCAACACTACGATCTATTCCAACACTCCCATTCACCCCAACGCTACCATCTACCCCAGCACTACCATCCACCCCAACGCTACTATCCACCCCAAGGTTAACATCCACCCCTAACATAACCATCCACCCGAACACTACCATCCACCCCAACGCTACCATCCACCCCAACGCTTCCATCCACCCCAACATTACCATCCATTCCGACATTACCATCCACCCCCAACGTTGCCATCTACCCCAACGCTACCATCTACCCCAACGTCTACCATCCACCCCCAACATTACATCCACTCCAACGTTTCCATCCATTCCAACATTACCATCCACCCCAACGTTACCATCCATCCCAACATTACCATCCACCCCCAACATTACCATCCACCCCAACGTTACCATCCATTCCAACATTACCATCCACCCCAACGTTACCATCTACCCCAACACAACCATCCACGCCAAACATTACCATCCACCCCAACGTAACAATCCATCCCAACATTACCATCCACCCCAACGTTACCATCCATTCCAACATTACCATCCACCCCAACGTTACCATCCATCCCAATATTACCATCCACCCCAACGTTCCCATCCCCCACAACGGTACCATCCATCCCAAAACTACCATCCACCCCAATGCTACCATCTACCCCAACGCTACCATCCACCCCCAACATTAACATCAACCCCAACTTTACCATCCACCCCAACATTACCATCCACCCCAATGCTACCATCTACCCTAACGCAACCATCCACCCCCAACGTTACCATCCTCCCCAAAGTTACCATCCACCCCAACATTACCGTCTACCCCAACGCTAGCATCTACCCCAATGCTAGCATCTACCCCAACGCTAACATCCACCCCCAACATTACCATCCACCCCAATATTACCATCCACCCCAACATTATCATCCACCCAAACATTACCATCTACCCCAACGCTACCAGCTACCCCAACGCTACCATCCACCACCAACATTACCATCCACCCCAACGTTACCATTCATTCCATCATTACCATCCACCCCAACATTACCATCCACCCAAACCTTACCATCCATCCCAACTTTACCATCCACCCCAACGATACCATCCATCCCGAACATTACCATCCACCCCAACGCTACCATCCATCCCAACATTACTATCCACCCCAACGATGCCATCCATTCCAACATTACCATCCACCCCAACGCTAACATCTACCCCAACCTACCTCCACCCACTTACCATCCACCCAACGTTACCATCCACCCCAACATTACCATCCACCCCAACGTTACCATCCATCCCAACATTACCATCCACCCCAACGATACCATCCATCCCAACATTACCATCCACCCCAACGGTACCATCCATCCCGAACATTACCATTCATTCCAACACTACCATCCATTGCAACACTACCTTCCACCGTAGCGCTACCATCCACCCCAACACTACCATCTACCTCAAAGGTTACCATCCACCCCAACATTACCATCCACCCCAACATTACCATACATTCGAACTCTACCATCCACCCCAACGCTACTAACCACCCCAACGTTACCATCCACCCCCAACATTACAATCCACCCCAACCCTACCATCCACCCCAATTCTATCATCTACCCCAACATTACCATCCACCCTAACACTACCATCCACCACAATGTTACCATCCACCCCAACATTGCCATCCACCCTAACACTACCTTCCACCCCAACGTTACCATCCACCCCCAACATTACAATCCACCCAAACTTTACCATCCACCCGCAAAATTACCATACATTCCAACGCTACCATCCCCCCCAACATTACCATAAATTCCAACTTTACCATCCACCCCAACGCTACAATCCACTCCAACGCGACCATCCACCCTAACATTACCATCCACCGCAACGTTACCATCCACCCCAACATTACCATCCACCCCAACGTTACCATCCATCTCAACACTACTATCCACCCCAACATTACCATCCACCCCAAAGGTTACCATCCACCCCAACATTATCATCCACCCCAACGTTACCATCCATCCCAACATTACCATCCACCCCAACGTTACCATCCATTCCAGCACTACCATCCACCTCAAAGCTACCATCCACCCCAACATTACCATCCACCCCAATACTACCATCCACCCCAACATTGCCATCCACCCAACGTTACCATCCACCCCATCATTACCATCCACCCCAACGTTACCATCCATCCCAACATTACCATCCACCCCAACATTACCATCCATTCCAAGACTACCACCCACCCCCAACAGTACCATCTACCCAACATTACCATCCATCCCAACATTACCTTCCACCCCAACGTTACCATCAACCCCAAAGTTACCATCCACCACAACATTATCATCCACCCCAACATTACCTTCCACCCCAACATTTCCATCCACGATAACGTTACCATCCACCCCAACGCTACCATCCACCCCAACGTTACCATCCATTGCAACACTACCATCCACCCCAATGCTACCATCCACCCCAATGTTTCCATCCATCCCAACACTACCATCCACCCCCACTCTACAATCAACCCCAAAGCTACCATCTACCCCAACGCTACTATCCACCCCAACGTTACCATCCCCCCCCAACACCACCATCCACCTTAACATTACCATCCATTCCAAAAATACCATCTACCCCAATGCTTCCATCCACCCCAACGTTACCGTCCACCCCAACATTACCATCCATTCCAACACTACCATCCACCCCCAACACTACCATCTCCCACAACATTACCATCCATTCCAACACTACCATCCACCCCCAACACTACCATCCACCCCAACATTACCATCCATTCCAATACTACCATTCATCCGAGCGCTACCATCCACCCCAATGCTACCATCTACCTCAACGTTACCATGCACCCCAACATTACCATCCACCCCAACATTACCATCCATTCCAACGCTACCATCCACCCCAACATTACCATCCACCCCAACTCTACCATCCACCCCAACGCTACCATCCACCCCAACATTGCCATCCACCCCAACGCTGCCATCTACCCCAACTTTACCATCCACCACAATGCTCCCATCCACCCCCAACATTACCATCCACCCCAACGTTACCATCCACCCCAACATTACCATCCACCTCAATGCTACCATCTACCCCAACATTACCATCCACCCCCAACATTACCATCCACCCCAAAGTTACCATCCACCCCAACATTACCATCTACCCCAATGCTACCATCTACCCCAACGCTACCATCCACCCCCAACATTACCATCCACCCCAACATTACCATCCACCCCAACATTATCATCCACCCCAACATTACCATCTACCCCAACGCTACCATCTACCCCAACGCTACCATCCACCACCAACTTTACCATCCACCCCAACGTTACCATCCATTCCAACATTACCATCCACCCCAACGTTACCATCCATCCCAACATTACCATCCACCCCCAAAATTACCATCCACCACAACGTTACCATCCATTCCAACATTACCATCCACCCCAACATTTCCATCCACCCCAACGTTACCATCCATCCCAACATTACCATCTACCCCAACGATACCATCCATCCCGAACATTACCATCCACCCCAACGTTACCATCCATCCCAACATTACCATCTACCCCAACGATACCATCCATTCCAACATTACCATCCACCCCAACGTTACCATCTACCCCAACAGTACCATCCATCCCAACATTACCATCCACCCCCAAAATTACCATCCACCCCAACGCTACCATCCATTCCAGCATTGCCATCCATTCCAACATTGCCATCCACCCCAACATTACCATCCACCCCAACGTTACCATTCACCCCAACATTACCATCCACCCCAACGATACAATCCATCCCGAACATTACCATCCACCACAACGTTACCATCCATCCCAACATTACCATCCACCCTAACGATACCATCCATTCCAACATTACCATCCACCCCAACGTTACCATCTACCCGAACACTACCATCCACGCAAAGCATTACCATCCACCCCAACGTTACCATCCATCCCAACATTACCATCCACCCCAACGATACCATCCATTCCAACATTACCATCCACCCCAACGTTACCATCTACCCCAACACTACCATCCACGCCCAGCATTACCATCCACCCCAACGTTACCATCCATCCCAACATTACCATCCACCCCAACGTTACCATCCACCACAACGTTACCATCCCCCACAACGTTACCATCCATCCCAAAATTACCATCCACCCCCAACGTTACCATCCACCCCAACGTTACTATCCACCCCAACATTACCATCCACCCTAAAGCTACCATCACCCCAACGCTACCATCCACCCCAAGATTACCATTCACCCCAACGCTACCATCCATCCCAACATTGCCATCCACCCCAACAATACCATCCATCCCGAACATTACCATCCATTCCAACACTACCATCCATTGCAACACTACCTTCCACCCTAGCGCTACCATCCACCCCAACACTACCATCTTCCTCAACGTTCCCATCCACCCCCAACATTACCATCCACCCCAACATTACCATACATTCGAACGCTACCATCCACCCCAACGCTACCAACCACCCCAACGTTACCATCCACCCCCAACATTACCATCCACCCCAACCCTACCATCCACCCCAATTCTATCATCCACCCCAACACTACCATCCTCCCTAACACTACCATCCACCACAATGTTACCATCCACCCCAACATTACCATCCACCCTAACACTACCTTCCACCCCAACGTTACCATCCACCCCCAACATTACAATCCACCCAAAGTTTACCATCCACCCGCAAAATTACCATACATTCCAACGCTACCATCCCCCCCAACATTACCATAAATTCCAACTTTACCATCTACCCCAACTCTACAATCCACCCCATCGCTACCATCCACCCCAACATTACCATCCACCGCAACGTTACCATCCACCCCAACATTACTGTAAGGGCGGAAACGATCCTCCGGCTGGTTACCGCTGCTAACTCGCTCGTTTGCTGGTGCAGACGACACTTGGGGTGGTTGGACGGAGGTGAGAACGGCGGCAACTATCTCCGCCACCGGCAGATTCAACCCAGCAGCCATACCGTCAGTATCTAGCTACCCTGCTGTCCGTCAAATTCTGGCTGTGATCTCATCATAGGTCCTGGACTCGTGGGCTGTGTTCCCAGACCTTCACCTATCAACTGCCAACTCTCTGGACATCTACCACTACCGCATACCACGACCATCAGTTCATCACATTCCGTCGGTGCCCCGGTGTTCTCCTGCCTTTTCAAGACGTCGCTGAGTGTGGAGTTGAAGTGGACGCTTCCCTACCCTGAGTGTGCATCACCGTGTTCCAGAACTTTCCCCCAGGGCCACTGCCGTAGGAAATATTTGTTCATCGTTTGTTTCTATGATTGTTTGATTCCATTAATTGCTGAGTCCCCTTTATTGTTCGATTCTATCAATTGTTGACTCCCATCATTTGTTTGCTTCCTTTAATTGTTTGACTCCATTAACTGTTGACTGCCTTAATTGTTTGACTCCCGTAATTATTTGATGTTTGTTGAGTGGTGTCAGAGTTGTGTTATATTTTTATAGTAAAGAGATGCCAATCACTAACCGTTGTTTGTTATTCCTCGGAAAAACCATGGTCCTTGACTTTCCTTTATTAAGATCCTGATTAGCCTGGTAAGGGATTTCTATCTCTAAGTCCCAGGCCTTTACAATTACCATCCACCCCAACGTTACCATACATCCCAACACTACTATTAACCCAAAACATTACCATCCACCCCAACATTACCATCCACCCCAACGTAACCATCCACCCCAACATTACCATCCACCCCAACGTTACCATCCATCCCAACATTACCCTCCACCCCAACATTACCATCCACTCCAACACTACCATCCACCCCAACGTTACCATCCACCCCAACATTACCATCCACCCCAACGTTACCATTGTTACGCCGTCTCTTCATTTACTTAAATATCCAGGTTCTAGGCGTAACCAAACAAAAAGTGAAGTAAATTAAAAGAATAAAAATACATAAAGTAAACCTTTAAGAATTTAATTGATTAAATGTTAACACAATAAAGAGCCTCGTAGGCAGTCACAACAAATTGATTCACCATCGAAACTTTTAAGACACAAGTGATACTAAACATCGAAACATCAAAAGAATAAAAATAAAGCATTGGATTTCGTTAACACTGCATAAACATATAAAAACTATCACTGAAATTAACTAACGTGAAACAACACTGAATTACTTGAATACAACTAAGCAAATACTGATGGACACAAACAGAGACATAAATAGGTACTCACATAGATATACCACATTGGTGGCGACAGGAACAACACAAATAAATTAAATATAAGTAACAAGTGTTACTCAAAGGATGTGGACTGTATGACAAGAGAATTGAACTAACTCAAGTCAGTTGGTGGGTCCTATATATAAGGACGGCTCCCGCCACGGTACCTGCCGGTGGGTCGTTTAACGATGCAGATGGTCGTTAGAGAACAAAGAATGCTGGTTACAATACAAAATAAAGAAATAAGATGGGCTTGAACAAATAATGACAGTTAAAACCTAAACAGCACAGGGTAAGGTGACTAGAATATATAATGGTAAATTTAACACATCATTACAGGAATAATATGGAACATGGGAGCATGTTATATATAAAAAAAAATAGAAAAAAATACGACACGGTCGTAACAACCCCAACGTTACCATCCACCCCAACATTACCATCCACTCCAATGCTACCATCCACCCCCAACAGTACCATCCAGCCCAACATTACGATCCACCCCAACATTACCATCCACGCTAACGTTACCATCCACCCCAACGTTACCATCCACCCCAACGTTACCATCCACCCCAACACTACCATCCACCCCAACACTACCATCTACCCCAAAGCTACCATCTACCCCAACGCTACTATCCACCCCAACGTTACCATCCACCCCCAACACTACCATCCACCCCAACATTACCATCCATTCCAAAAATACCATCTACCCCAATGCTTCCATCCACCCCAACGTTACCATCCACCCCAGCATTACCATCCATTCCAACACTACCATCCACCCCCAACACTACCATCTACCCCAAAATTACCATCCATTCCAACGCTACCATCCACCCCCAACACTACCATCCACCCCAACATTACCATCCATTCCAATACTACCATTCACCCGAGCGCTACCATCCACCCCAACGCTACCATCTACCTCAACGTTACCATCCACCCCAACATTACCATCCACCCCAACATTACCATCCATTCCAACGCTACCATCCACCCCAACATTACCATCCACCCCAACGCTGCCATCTACACCAACTTTACCATCCACCCCAATGCTACCATCTACCCCAATGCTTCCATCCACCCCAACGTAACCATCCACCCCCAACATTACCATCCACCTCCAAGTTACCATCCACCACCAACATTACCATCTACCCCAACGCTACCATCTACACCAACGCTACCATCTACCCCAACGCTACCATCCACCCCCAACATTACCATCCACCCCAACATTTCCATCCACCCCAAAATTATCATCCACCCCAACATTACCATCTACCCCAACGCTACCATCTACCCCAACGTTACCATCTACCCCAACGCTACCATCCACCCCCAACATTACCATCCACCCCAACATTACCATCCACCCCAACATTGCCATCTACCCCAACGCTACCATCCACCCCCAATATTACCATCCACCCCAACATTACCATCCACCCCAAAATTATCATCCACCCCAACATTACCATATACCCCAACGCTACCATCTACCCCAAAGCTACCATCCACCACCAACATTACCATCCACCCCAACTTTACCATCCATTCCAACATTACCATCCACCCCAACGATACCATCCATCCCAACATTACCATCCACCCCCAAAATTACCATCCACCCCAAAGTTACCATCCATTCCAACATTACCATCCACCCCAACAATACCATCCACCCTAACGTTACCATCCATCCCAACATTACCATCCACCCCAACGATACCATCCATCCCGAACATTACCATCCACCCCAACGTTACCATCCATCCCAACAATACCATCCACCCCAACGATACCATCCATTCCAACATTACCATCCACCCCAACGTTACCATCTACCCCAACACTACCATCCACGCCCAGCATTACCATCCACCCCAACGTTACCATCCATCCCAACATTACCATCCACCCCAACGATACCATCCATTCCAACATTACCATCCACCCCAACGTTACCATCTACCCCAACACTACCATCCACGCCCAGCATTACCATCCATCCCAACGTTACCATCCATCCCAACATTGCCATCCACCCCAACGCTACCATCCACCACAACGTTACCATCCCCCACAACGTTACCATCCATCCCAAATTACAATCCCCCAACGTTACCATCCACCCCAACGTTACTATCCACCCCAACAATACCATCCACCCTAAAGCTACCATCCACCCCAACGCTACCATCCACCTCCAACATTACCATTCACCCCAACGTTACTAGCCACCCCAACATTACCATCTAACCCAACGCTACCATCTACCCCAAAGCTACCATCTACCCCAACGCTACCATCCATCCCAACATTACCATCCACCCCAACGATACCATCCATCCCGAACATTACCATCCATTCCAACACTACCATCCATTGCAACACTACCTTCCACCCTAGCGCTACCATCCACCCCAACACTACCATCTACCTCAACGTTACCATCCACCCCCAACATTACCATCCACCCAAACATTACCATACATTCGAACGCTACCATCCACCCCAACGCTACCAACCACCCCAACGTTACCATCCACCCCCAACATTACCATCCACCCCAACCCTACCATCCACCCCAATTCTATCATCCACCCCAACACTACTATCCACCCTAACACTACCATCCACCACAATGTTACCATCCACCCCAACATTACCATCCATCCTAACACTACCTTCCACCCCAACGTTACCATCCACCCCCAACATTACAATCCACCCAAACTTTATCATCCACCCGCAAAATGACCATAATTTCCAACTCTACCATCCCCCCAACATTACCATCAATTCCAACTTTACCACCCACCCCCAACGCTACAATCCACCCCAACGCTACCATCCACTCCAACATTGCCATCCACAGCAACGTCACCATCCACCCCAACATTACCATCCACCCCAACGTTACCATCCATCCCAACACTACTATCCACCCCAACATTACCATCCACCCCAACGTTACCATCCACCCCAACATTACCATCCACCCGAACCTTACCATCCATCCCAACATTTCCATCCACCCCAACATTACTATCCATTCCAGCTCTACCATCCACCTCAAAGCTACCATCCACCCCAACATTACCATCCACCCAACGTTACCATCCACCCCAACATTACCATCCACCCCAACGTTACCATCCATCCCAACATTACCATCACCCCAACATTACCATCCATTCCAACACCACCATCCACCCCCAACACTACCATCCAGCCCAACATTACCATCCATCCCAACATTACATTCCACCCCAACGTTACCATCTACCACAAAGTTACCATCCACCGCAACATTATCATCCACCCCAACATTATCTTACACCCAAACATTACCATCCACGCTAACGTTACCATCCACCCCAACGTTGCCATCCACCCCAACGTTACCATCCATCCCAACACTACCATCCACCCCAACGCTACCATCCACCCCAATGTTACCATGCATCTCAACACTACCATCCACCCCAACGCTACCATCTACCCCAAAGGTACCATCTACCCCAACGCTACCATCCACCCCAACGTTACCATCCACCCCAACACTACCATCCACCCCCAACATTACAATCCACCCAAACTTTACCATCCACCCGCAAAATTACCATACATTCCAACGCTACCATCCCCCCCAACATTACCATCAATTCCAACTTTACCATCCACCCCAACGCTACAATCCACCCCAACGCTACCATCCACTCCAACATTACCATCCACAGCAACGTTGCCATCCACCCCAACATTACCATCCACACCAACGTTACCATCCATCCCAACACTACTATCCACCCCAACATTACCATCCACCCCAACGTTACCATCCACCCCAACATTACCATCCACCCCAACCTTACCATCCATCCTCATATTACCATCCACCCCCAACATTACTATCCATTCCAGCTCTACCATCCACCTCAAAGCTACCATCCACCCCAACATTACCATCCACCCCAACACTACCATCCACCCCAACATTACCATCCACCCAACGTTACCATCCACCCCAACATTGCCATCCACCCCAACGTTACCATCCATCCCAACATTACCATCCACCCCAACAATACCATCCATTCCAACACCACCATCCACCCCCAACACTACCATCCAGTCCAACATTACCATCCATCCCAACATTACATTCCACCCCAACGTTCCCATCTACCACAAAGTTACCATCCACCGCAACATTATCATCCACCCCAACATTATCTTCCACCCCAACATTACCATCCACGCTAACGTTACCATCCACCCCAACGTTGCCATCCACCCCAACGTTACCATCCATCCCAACACTACCATCCACCCCAACGCTACCATCCACCCCAATGTTACCATCCATCCCAACACTACCATCCACCCCAACGCTACCATCTACCCCAAAGCTACCATCTACCCCAACGCTACCATCCAGCCCAACGTTACCATCCACCCCCAACACTACCATCCACCCCAACATTACCATCCATTCCAAAAATACCATCAACCCCAATGCTTCCATCCACCCCAACGCTACCATCAACCCCAACATTACCATCCATTCCAACACTACCATCCACCCCCAATACTACCATCCACCCCTACATTACCATCCATTCCAATACTACCATTCACCCGAGCGCTACCATCCACCCCAACTCTACCATCTACCTCAACGTTACCATCCACCCCAACATTACCATCCACCCCAACATTACCATCCATTCCAATGCTACCATCCACCCCAACGCTGCCATCTACCCCAACTTTACCATCCACCGCAATGCTACCATCCACCCCAACATTACCATCCACCCCAACATTACCATCCACCCCAATGTTACCATCCACCCCAACATTACCATCCACCCAAACGTTCCCCATCCACCCCAACGCTACAATCCACCCCAACGTTACCATCCACCCCAACACTACCATCCACCACCAATGCTACCATCCACCCCAACGTTACCATCCACCCCCACATTCCCATCCACCCTAACGCTACCATCCACTCCAAAACTACCATGCACCCCAACGTTACCATCCACCCCAACATTGCAATCCACCCCAACATTACCATGAACCCCAACATTACCATCCACCCCAACACTACCATCCACCCAAACATTTCCATCCACCCCAACATTACCATCCACTCGCAAAATTACCATACATTCCAACGCTACCATCCACCCCAACATTACCATCCATTCTAACACTACCATCCAACCCAACGCTACCAACCACCCCAACATTACCGTTCACCCCAACATTACCATCCACCACCAATGCTACCATCCACCCCAACGTTACCATCCAACCCAACACTACCATCCACCCCAACACTACCATCCACCCCAACGCTACCATCCACCCCAACGTTACCATCCACCCCAACGCTACAATCCACCCCAACGTTACCATCCACCCCAACACTACCATCCACTACCAATGCTACCATCCACCCCAACGTTACCATCCACCCCAACGTTGCTATCCACCCCAACACTTCCATCCACCACCAATGCTACCATCCACCCCAACGCTACCATCCGCCCCAACGATACCATCCACCCCAACGTTTCCAATCACCCCAACACTACCATCCACCACCAATGCTACTATCCACCCCAACGCTACCATCCACCCCAACGCTATCATCCAACCCAACGCTACCATCCACCCCAACGTTACCATCCACCCAAACATTACCATCCACCCCAACATTACCATCCACCCGCAAAATTACCATACATTCCAACGCTACCATCCACCCCAACATTACCATCCATTCCAACACAACCATCCACCCCAACGCTACCATCCACCCCAATGTTACCATCCACCCCAACGTTACCATCCATCCCAACATTACCATCCACCCCAACGTTACCATCCACCACTACGTTACATCCCCCACAACGTTACCATCCATCCTAAAATTACCATCCACCCCCAACGTTATCATCCACCCCAACGTTACTATCCACCCCAACATTACCATCCACCCCAACGCTACCATCCACCTCCAACATTACCATTCACCCCAACGTTACTAGCCACCCCAACATTACCATCTAACCCAACGCTACCATCTACCCCAAAGCTACCATCTACCCCAACGCTACCATCCATCCCAACATTACCATCCACCCCAACGATACCATCCATCCCGAACATTACCATCCATTCCAACACTACCATCCATTGCAACACTACCTTCCACCCTAGCGCTACCATCCACCCCAACACTACTATCTACCTCAACGTTACCATCCACCCCAACATTACCATCCACCCCAACATTACCATACATTCGAACGCTACCATCCACCCCAACGCTACCAACCACCCCAACGTTACCATCCACCCCCAACATTACCATCCACCCCAACCCTACCATCCATCCCAATTCTATCATCCACCCCAACACTACCATCCTCCCTAACACTACCATCCACCACAATGTTACCATCCACCCTAACATTACCATCCATCCTAACACTACCTTCCACCCCA
>CAUDMG010002474.1:0-19475 GCA_958450375.1 Homarus gammarus
TTTAGTTTAGTTTAACAAATTTATTGGCAGAGCTTGTAGTACAGTTTGCCTATTCTGAGTAATTCAGTCAGGTCTTGACACTGAGGGTGGTATCACTTCTCACTGTCACGCAGGACAGAGGTTCATACACAAAGAAATACATCATATTCATTAACAACTATAAATGTATAGAGGTCAGATTCATATGGATAATGTCACTGTTCACTGCCATGCAGGACAGAGGTTCGTACACAAAGATTTGCATCATATTCATTGACAGTACATATACATATATGTAAACACACACACACACACTTCCGTCCGCCCACAACAGATTTCAACAGATGGCCACCAATCACTTACTCCCGACGCACTCTGTACCATCTAAAGCGTGGGAACGGTTATCCTGATGGCAGTGTTATCGCGCTACTCAAGTCACTAAACCTATTCCACGCGCGGAGCCGTAGACAAGGCCGTCATGCACATAAGCCCATTAGAACCGTAACCTCCACTAGGAAACCGGAGAAACCCACCCCTGACAGACCATACCACCACACTGAAGTTCCACGGATATGGTATGATCTCCCGTCTTTACTGCTATCCAACGTCACTTCCCTAGCTAACAAGTTCGACGAGCTGGCAACTACAGTCAGGTCAACCGCCGCGAGCGTCGTTGCCATATGTGAGGCCTGGCAAATTGTGCCTGAAACGTGTCATATTGAGGGATATCAACTCTTTCATCACCTTCGTTCACAAAGACGCGGAGGGGGCGTTGCCCTCTTCTGTCAAGATGACCTACGCCCGTCACGCCTGGATGTTCAAGTCCCAGCAGATGTGGAAGCATTATGGGTACGTGTCGTGCTAAGAGCCCACCCACGCAACACTGCTTCCATTATAATCTGTGTGGCATACCATCCGCCTCGATCACCCACCAGAGACACTCTTATCAATCATCTCATCACCACCTCAGACCACCTCAGAGTTAGGTACCCATGTGCCAAGTTAGTATTATGTGGGGATTTAAATGAAATTGACACCACTGATATCCAGGACCAGCTATCACTATCACAAGTTGTGACCTTCCCCACACACGGTCAAAATACCCTGGACCTTATCTTAACTGACTTAGCGGACCAGTACCAACCACCTCAACCAATGCCTCCTATCGGGTGTAGCACACACTTATCAGTGCTCTGGTCCCCAGCTGCCACTCCCACTCAAGTACAGAGACCCTACATCAAGACCTACAGGCCGATTACTGACTCTGCAGTGCGCCTCTTCGGGCAGTGGATAGTTCACCATCCCTGGACTGAAGTACTTAGCGTGGATGACGTGGAAACCAAATGGATAAATTATACCAACACCACCACGCAAGCTCACCACCACTTCTTCCCCGAGAAGTCCGTCAGATCTCACCCAGCTGACTTGCCCTGGATCACACCTCGGATCAAAAGACTTATGCAACAGAGAGACAGAGCCTTTCATCTCAATGACCACATCCGCTACAGGTCCCTTCGCAACCGAGTCATCCGCGAAATACGCACTGCAAAGAAGTCCCACTACCCAACCAAATTACAACACCTGAAACAGACCAACATCAGTCAATGGTATGGTAAGCTTAAAGAACTCTGTGGACTAAACAATAAGACACACCCCCTCCCCTTCCTTAGCCATCTCACTAGTGTTGACGCAGCTGAGCAAACAAATAACCATTTCGCTACTATATGCCAGACGCTCCCACGGCTTGACACAACCACTCTCCCTGCTTACCTACCAGCCTCCCTTCCCACTGACTTAGTAGAAGAATTTGACGTAGCAAAACGCCTGGACAAACTAAAATTAAAACGCTCTACCACCCCCATTGACTTACCAATGAAACTCTTCAAGGAGTTCTCCCCGGAGCTTGCTAAACCCCTCTGCTCCATCATCAATGCTTCTCTCAGTCAAGCCAGATGCCCAGCTGACTGGAAGACCTCTTATGTATCACCAGTGCCCAAGTCAACCAGCCCACAATCCTTAAATCAGCTACGACCTATTGCAATCACCCCAATACCCAGCCTAATCTGTGAAAGTTTTGTGTTCGACTGGGCTTATGCTGATATTGCAGGAGTCGTAGACCCTCAGCAATTTGGCAACATGAAAACTTCCTCCACCACTCACTGTCTTGTCAGCTTTCTCGATTACATATACCGCCATCTCGAGAAACGAAAAACGTCTGTAGCTGTCGCCTTCATTGATTTCACTAAAGCGTTCGACCTAGTCGACCACAATATAATCATCAACAAAGCTATTGACCTCGGGCTTCGAAGAAGCCTCATACCATGGCTTACAGACTTCCTCAGTGACCGACGCCAAGCTGTACGCTTCCGAGGGGCTGTCTCCACCTTTCAGTCACTCACCTGTGGCGTCCCCCAAGGCACCAAGATGGGACCACTCTGCTTCCTTATGCTCATCAATGATGCCCTAAGAGAAACCCCTGCTCGCTGGAAATATGTCGACGACTCCACCATTGGGATCAGCGTCAACAATTCTGCTCCCAACTATACCGCCCTTCAGGATTTATTGAACAGTCTCCAAAACTGGGCTACCAACAACCATGTCACCATCAACCATACCAAGACCATGGTTATGCACATCAACCTCTCCTCCGACATTGTCCCACCTCCTTCCATTACTCTAGGTCCGAACACACTCCAGGTCGTAGATTCCACGAAGCTCCTCGGCGTCACCATAGACAACAAACTAAATTGGAAACCACACGTCAATGAAGTTGTCAAATCCTCCAGTTTCCGTCTCCACCTCCTCCGCCGACTCAAGTCCCTCGGAGTTCCTGCACACGAGCTCCTCAGTGTTTACACAACATTCATACTTCCCAAGCTCACCTATGCCTCCCCCACCTGGTCTTCCTCCCTAAATGCCACACAACGTAAACACCTAGAAAAAGTGCAAAAGAGGGCATGCAAGATTATTCTCTCCTCCTCCTACTCCACATATCAAGAAGCGCTCAACACACTGACCCTTTCGACTCTCACTGACCATCACCACGACCTCATCTGCAAATTTGGTAAGAAGCTTCTACACCATCCCCGACACCGGCTCCTACTACCACCCGAGGTCCCTTGTCCGAGAATTGCTGTTCGACACCACAACCGCATCCAGCCCATACGTGCACGAACTGATCGCTATAAGAACAGCCCAGTCCCAACCATTGTAAAAATTATCAATAACTTGTAATACTGTAACACTGTCACTATGTTGAATTGAACTGTAGTTTGAGCTTTTCCCCATCTAAGTTGTTATATGTCTTATTTGTGTCACTTATGTTACTTGTATATTATTTGTAATTCGTAACCCACTCCCCAAATATGTAACTGTATATTTTCAGCCTTCTGGCTGCCAAGCTCTTTCAATAAACCGTTAATTATTATTATTATTATTATTATTATTATTACATATGCGTATATACATACACATATACATGTACACGTACATATACATGCACACACGCACACATACATACATATACGTCGGTCAGATTCATGTGGGTAATGTCACTTTTCACTGCCATACAGGACAGAGGTTCGTACACAAAGAATGCATCATATTCATTGACACTATATATAGGTCAGATTCATGTGGGTAATGCCACTGTTCACTGCCACGCAGGACAGAGGTTCGTACACAAAGAAGGAAATACATCACATTCACCAGCAGCATATATGGGTCAGTGGATCACATACATTGGAGTCATATTCTAGTTGAAGACTAATCAGTGTGGGCTAGCAAATTTGGGATAAACAGCAAGAATGTCCTCAAGCACACCTGATTCAATGAAGTAATTACATAGTTCAAGATACAGTAAGTCAGGTGGCCTGAAGTCTTTGACAGTGTCACATTCAATAATATAGTGTTCAAGTGTATGCTTTAAAGGTTTATCACAAAGTTTACATGCTGAGTGTTCCGGTATGGGTACAGCGTTACTAACTTGCCAGATGTGTCTGTATCCTAGCCTAATTCTGGCCACGACTACATCACATTGTCTGGTTCTGTCCTTATGCTGGCCATACCGGTACCTCTTGTTACAAAATTTGTCATATTTACTAATGCTACAACTGTCAGGTCTCTCTGCATTTCTCACTTCTTCTAGATCAGAGTTCATGATTCTGACTTGAATGTTTTTAATTACGGCATTGGACAGACCAAGGTCACGGTCAACATTTTCTTTCTTACACCCCTCATTGGCCAGTCTATCAGCACGGTCATGATACCTGATTCCAACATGGGACGGAATCCACACAAATTCGATACGAAAGTTGTTCTCATTGGCAGTTATCACATTCCTTTTAATATCACATGCAACTTTAGACATAGAACCTGACGGGCTGTTCATTGATTTCAAAGCACTTTGAGAGTCACAGAATATCACCCCACCTCCATTTTCTTTGAGGTAGTCTGTGGCTAAGTAGATTCCAGTTAGTTCAGTTTGTGTTGTGCTGGCCCAGTTGTTTAGCCTTTGTTTGTTTGACACTATCATCTCTTTTTCTTTATATATTACAATTGCACAGCCTGTTCTACCTGTGTTTGTCTGCACAGAACCATCAGTAAAAGCATAACATTCACTTGATTTAATACTCTGTATGTGTCTGTTAATAGTTTCTAGTGTGACACATCTCACCACATCGGTGTTTAACATTTGCTTACTACCAACAGGAGTGTAATTAATAGGAACTGATATGTCCAGCCAAGGAGGAATGGCATTAATAGGTTCGTCTGGGGTGATTGGGACATTCAGTTTCAGGAGATCTGCAACACTTTTATGAAGCCACGCCCCAAAGAGAGTCTTTTTTGAAAGGTTGGCGAGATGGTCGGGATTACTTAGATAGAACATCAACTCAGTTTGAGTTGTAGTTTGAGAACTATTGTTCTTCAAAACTTTGACACAAAACATGGTATTAAGTAGGGCTATCCTCTCAGATAGGGAGGGCAGTCCGAGCTCTTTCCTCATATTTACAATTCTGGTTGATTGTGGGCAACCTAGGATGATGCGCATGGCTTCATTTTGCACTACCTCAAGGCTGTTGAGTTGTTTAGGCGGAATAGTCACAAGATGGAGAGCATGATAGTCAACTACAGAACGAATGAAGTGAAGATAAAAAGTACGAGCATAGGTGATGTTAATTCCATAGCCCTTGCCAACAAGGGTTCTGAGGGGTTTAATGCGCTGCATTAGTTTGTCACGAAGGTTGCTGACAAAGTTTGCATCATTCACACAAATTCCAAGATATTTATAGGAGCTACATAGTTCCAAGGGCATGCTGTTAATGTTATAGTCAAGAGGCAGAGGGTGAGCAGGACGAGGATTGAGGACCCTCGTCTTGTCAACAGATATTATGAGACCGCATTCAACAGTTCTCCGAGCAAATACATCCAGCAAGGCTTGGAGCCTGAGTTTGGTTTGTGTCATAATGCAGATATCATCAGCATAGCATATTACGGCTTCGTTTGGTTGAACTGGAATGTCAGCAATAAGCTTGTGCATCAGTATATTAAAGAGCATAGGACTTAACACTCCTCCCTGAGGCGTGCCCAGCTCAAATGATCTCATTCTGGTACTTTTAACTCCCCTAAACAGAACACTGGCATACCTGTTGGACAGATAACCCTTTATCCATGTCAGGAGGTTACCTTGTATGCCAAAATTAGCTAGTTGCTCAAGTATAATGTCTCTATTAGCTACATCAAAGGCTGATTTAAGGTCTATGAAGGCTGTTTGTGTCTTATCTTTTGAGTGAACAAGATATTCTGCAAAGCATGTCTGTGTGCTACGCCCGGGCATGAACCCGTACAGATTAGGGGCGAGTTTGTCTTTGACTTGAAACATAAGACGGTTTAGAACAACTCTTTCAAGGACTTTACACATACAGGATGTAAGTGAAATTGGCCTGAAGTTTGGAGAATTAGCTTTAGGGATTGGAACTATGTTTCCATGAGTCCATGTCTTAGGCAGAATACCCTGTGTGAGGCTCATTTGATACAGGTCAAGCAGTGGATGGTTAGGGATCTCATTCAACAATCTCAGGGTGTTATAGGTTATGCCATCCTCACCAGGGGAGGATGACTCACCTTTCATTAGTGCTGTTGTTAGTTCGTGGTGCGTTATAGGAAATTGGTCGGTAAGGTCTGGTGAGGAACAGGCTATTTCAATATTGAAACCCCTATTAATGTGTGAGGTGTTAAGATATTGTTGTATGTCAGGAGGCAGGGAAGTGATTCGTGACACACTAGACCATTGGTCTAATAGCATGTCAGCATATTCTGCAGGGCTGTGATGAAGCTGGACTGGGGTGGGTGACTTGGTAATGGCTCTAATTTTCTTCCACATTTCTGCTAGAGTGGTTGTTCTATTAATCCCCTGTAAGAATTGTTCCCAATAGGTGTTTCTCACCTGACCTTTGAGTTCACGAAATTCTCTGTTAGCTTTGAGGAATGCCAAAAGGTTATCACTAGTTTTATTTTGCTTATAAGTGTTGGCAAGCTGTTTTACATTCTCTCCTTCTTTGGTGAGGATGGGGTCATGTGTCCACAGAGGTGGTTTAGTGCTGCCCCCCTTCCTCCTTGACTTAACCCAGGTGGTATAATATGTGGTAATGACATTTACAAGATCACAGCAAAATTCATCCACTGACCCAGGTGTATATCCAGCATACCATCTGTGGATGTAGGCCTTGAAGTGCAGTTTAAGATTATCTGGGATGTTAATTCTGAGCTTAGGATGGGGTTCACACTTGACATCAGCAACAGTGTATTCAGTAAGTATTGCATAATGATCACTGACAAGGTAGTCTGAGATGACCTTAGCCTTGACATTACTGTCTACTAGGTTATACCCAATCACATAATCAAGTCTGCCCCCCATCAGATGTGTCACTTTGTCTGTGTCGTATACAGTGATATTATGATTATTGATGTAATTCACGAACACCCTCCCATTAGAGTTACACTGGACATCACCGAGGACAGTGTGACGAGAGTTAAAGTCACCCATACACAGCATAGCATTGTTACCTGATGGCTTTGGTAACACGTCCGCTCGCAGTTCATTACACCGAACATAGATGTTATACAGCGAAAATTGACTGTTTGCTGTCTTTACTGTAAATTGTTGATGGTGAATACTTTCATCATTGTGAGTTTTAATCCATTTACAGACCAGACCATTCTTTACATATGTGAGCAGGCCACTTCCTGCTCCACTATTATATGCTGTAAACCCAGCTATCCTGGGTGCAACTTTCCTCTGGGTGCTGGACGTGTAAGGTTCTTGTAAGCCAATTACATCAATGTCAAAAACTTTAACAAACCATTGTAGATCATTAATTCTGCGATTAACACTCCGGATGTTCCATGAAATGAACCTAAGCGTTCGTGTTACTTTTCCCAGCTTGTGTTTAACGTAGAGAGTCGCACGCTGGCTTCATAGATCAGCCTGACCAATAAGCTGACCCTTCCAATTTCTGCACCTCTGGATTTCCTGATAATGTTCTTCACAGCCCTTATTCCAGTAGGATTTTTATACGCGGGTTGCTTCATCAGTCCCGCGAGTTCCTCCTCATTAAACAATGGAAAACTTACAGGGTCATGAACAGTCTGCAGACCTGGGACTATTGTAGAGACCACGCTGGCAGTCTGGGGCTCATTCTCCCCATCCATGCTCCCATCACTATCGGTCTCGTTCTGGCTGCTCACCCTCAAGTTGGCATCATTATGAGAGGAGGCACTAGCTCCTTCAGAAGCTCCACTATCACTGTCATTGTTCACTGGTACACTTACTTGGCAGGCTTTAACCTGACCTGCATTGGCTAACGAAGGAGAGTCACTCTGCCTGTTGACTTCAGGTGGTGGAGGCGATCCAGCCGCATTGGCATCATTGAGTGGGACTGCTATTGTGGATGGAGGCGACCTCCCAGGACAACTGGGGTGCAAGGCCGTCACACCCTCCTCCCTGGACCTGGGACACTGCCCCCTGGGTGGGGAGGTGTCCCTGTTGATTTCAGGTGCTGGAGGCGACCCCGCAGTGTTGCTGTTGGCATCACTGAGTGGGACCGCTTTTGTTGGTGGAGGCGGGCTTCCAGGGCAACCTGGATGCCAGGCCGTCACACCCTCCTCCCTGCACCTGTAACACTGCCTCCTAGGTGGGGAGGTGTAGCTGTTGATTTCAGGCGTTGGCGGCGACCCTGTAGCGTTGGCGTCACTGAGTGTGACCGCTATTGTGGGTGGAGGCGGGCTCCCAAGGCAACCTGGATGCCAGGCCGTCACACCCTTCTTCCTGCATCTGGCGCACTGCCACTCAGATGGGGAGTCCTGCTCTCTTCCGTCCTGAGAGGCACCTTCCTTGATGGGGCAGCTGCTTGTGCTATGCATTCCTGCGCAGTAGCCGCAGGTGGCTGGCTTGTGACAGTATTTCGCCACATGATTGACCCCAAAGCAGTGTTCAGTGTTTTTAATGGGGTGTCACGAGGTGTTTTCTTGTGTCATAAACGTATTTTGTGTGTGTGTGTGTTTTAGTGCCTTTGGGTTACTGTTGGCTCAGATACGGTGTGTTTTTTGGATATAAAATTGTATAATTATATTTCGGTGTAATCAAGTGTATTTCCCGGCTGCTGTAGTTAATTGTCGAGTCTCTGGAACCAAAATCTCTTATTGTAGACACACAGTGAGAACAAGGTAGTTCCGTCTACAGTTGCAGTTCTCACTTAATCACTGTGAACTCAGTAGGGGACCCCAGTCACTAAGTCACTAAGTTATACACAAACACACCGACAACACTGGGTGTAAGGAGATCTGCATGACAGACACAGCTATCTAGTATGCTGGGTAAACAACACGTCATAGAATGTTGCCATAGAATGTTCTAGAAGCTTGGGGCGCCCGATGTAAGGAACTCCTAACTTCCGTAGATGATAGCAATGTAGATATACACTGTATATCTAATCATAAACATGTACTGTATAATATACAGTACATGTTTATGATTAAAATCAATTTATATAAATTTGTCTTACAGGTAATCAAACACCTGTCGAAGAAATGCCCAAAGTATTCGCTTTAGTAAATCCTCCAGTTAGTGGCACATGCCAACTACTGACATAAACACACGACAAATTTATTCAACGAATCAAAAAATCTCTGGCCATCTTCCAATCCGGATTTCTCTTTTTTATGATCTGTTTTTAAGTCATACTCGCCGTTTTTGTGACCTTATTGATATTCCTTTGTTTTTACAACCTTCGCTTGGGTGTAGGGGATGGTATATATATGATAGTTACTTCATATTGTTTCGGATGTTTGTCCATTTCTCCGACCATCCGTCTGTTTCTCCGTTCGCCCCGTATTTTGCTTATATATAATAAGCTTCGAGCCAAAGTGGTAGGGAAATTAGGTTACTTGAGGGTAAAGTGTAAATGAAGATCGAAAGAGAAGATAGAAGAAAATGGATAGAAGATTAAATAAAATGGGTAGGAAATGAGAGTAAGGGGATAGAAGAGAAAATATAAGAGATGAGAAAAAAGTGACGGTAGTTGGAAAAGAAGACATAAAATGGGAGAGAAGATAGAATAGTAGAGTTCAGGAGATAAGTGAGATACAAGATAGAAAATGAGAAATAAGAGTAAACAAAGTGAAAGAGAATGGATAGCAGATGCGAGAGAAGACAGGAGATGGAAGAGAAAGGAAGAAGAGATGAAAGATACGACATGAAATGAAAGAATAGGCAGGAGATAAAATAGTGAAGAGAACGAAATTGAAACAGTTTATAAACACAGTTACAGATATATATTAAACACTGTTGATAATATTGTCATCCTTTACCTAGAAGGGAATATACTTTGGTGTCTAGATAATGTAGTATATAGTTTATAATGAATTATGAGCGTATTTTCATTTACAATTTCTGCCTTTAGGTACAGGACAATTTATTTTCAAGTAACTGGATAAATTAAGGAGAAATACAGAACTTCAGTATTATATTACAAGTTTATTTTGTTATATATATTTTTCATTTGGAACTGAGACGAAATTCTGGGTAGTGGCTCAGTAGGTCAGGTGGTAACTCTTGTTTGTCCGATACTGAAGATAGTTATTGTCAAGAAGGTTGTTAGTAGAAGTAAACACAAATAAGACACAACAATAAAAGTCAGTATTATCAGATTTCAACACATTCGAGTTTTGGAAATATATATTTATATAT
Organism: Homarus gammarus; assembly: GCA_958450375.1. NCBI lineage: Eukaryota > Metazoa > Arthropoda > Malacostraca > Decapoda > Nephropidae > Homarus > Homarus gammarus. Next base: position 10,226 of record CAUDMG010002474.1, read on the forward strand.
ATAGCCTATATATTTTTTTAAGTAATCCAACTTTCGCACAACTAGCCAGAGGTTTTGTCATTGCGGTGCCTGAAGCTGTCCTGAGTGTACTGTATGGTAGTGATAACAGGTGTGAGTAATTGAGGATTGTAGACACGTTATAAATCTCTCGCGGTGAGCAACTGATTAATGATGCACTATTGTTTATTGGTTATATGTTGAATATCCCGTTGTGTTTGTTTCAGTTCAGTAGTAATCTTTAGGTACTTGGTTGTGTATTCTCGTTTGAGAATTATACTTCAAGTGCACAGAGAAGCTAAGTCTGAGATCGAGTTTTTCTTGTGTGGAAAACACGTAATGAGTTTTTTCAGGGTTAAACGGTCAATTTGTCATACAAGATCCAGAGCCTCACATTAGCTAACTCACGATTCATGGCGCCTTTTAAAGATCAAGAATCTGTATGGCTAACATAAAGTTCACTGTCGTCATTAAGTCATTTATTATGGGCGATCGACTTAACTCTATCACTTGTATACAACAGAAACAGTACCGGTCCAAGGGTGAAGTCTTGTGGCACACCGTACAGGAAGGACCAGAGGTAATATTGTTGGCCACACACCTTCCTGTTTGTGAGGTAAGACGCCACCCACCTGTATCTTAAGCCTATAATGCCATAGAGTGATAACTCTTGGTAAGGTTGTGTGCCATACACTTTATAAGGGCCTAGGAATACTGCAGCTGTCTCTAGGTTATGAGAAGGGTTGAAAATATTACTAATGAAGACAGTAAAGTAGGTTCAGTGGATCATCATGCCCTGAGACCATCACGGGTCCCTGTAATAATAATATTGTTAATGCAAGAGAATTCTAGTGTGTTATGTGCCAGTTCTCATTACTCGGAGACAGGAGGACTAATATGGGTCGTTAATCTTTGAAAAGACTCTTCACATTGGATCTGAATATACAGGTTTTACTTACACAATTTTTAATATGTCTGGGGAAAATACCACCAGCCAAAGATGATGTAAGCTTGTGTAGAAAAAAGTTGTCGGTAATGAAGTCACTATCTTAACGACGCGCATCTAATGTTATCATTACCAACGACAGAAGCTTTGAATTCCCTGATTACTTCTGTTAGTTCACCTCCAGTAACAGGAGATAAGATTAACACATTATTTTATCTCTTGTGAAGATGGGTATTAAGGTCCACACGGAGCTCGGGGATATCTTCTGCAAGGTGTAATGAAATCTTTGTTGAGGCGACAAGCAGTGTTTGAGAGTTCAATTAAGTTGTATTTGTATCATTTACCTTGAAGGCGGCGTTGAAGATTTGAATTTACTTTAATTAATGTTTAAAAAAATAAACTAAATTACACTCGAAGTTTTTCTTTTGTTGTGAGCATCTGATTCTCAAGTGGTTTAGTAACAGTTACATCCATTAGTCCTCACAGCTTGGTCACTCGATTGTGAATTCTCCAAAATCCTTCACTTGAAGCAGTTGTATATTCTTTTTATTTGTTTCCTTTGAAGTTTTTTCATAGTAATATCATTGTCTTGATACCAGTTTTTATATTGTATTCTGATATTGCTTAATGTCTCGTTATTTCAAGTATGAGAGAGAAGGTAGTGAAGACAGTGGGGCTAATGTCATCACGGTAGTAATTGTTTCCGCATTACCAAGTTTCACGTCAGGTTTAAAGGTGACCGCCACAGAGTAAAGATAAAATTATTTCGTATATAATTTGAAAGTACAGTATGTTTGTGGTATAATTTCACCGGATATGATCGATTATAGTTAGATATGAAACAGTTATTCTTGTAAGATTGTTGAGTGTTAGAATAGTGTTTGGAATAGCGGACATCAACAGCGACTCACCCTGGTTTTAGAATGTCAAGACTGAAGTCGCCCTACGAGGTCACATGTTTTCCTCGCTAATCTAATATTATACATTAGTTCACTGAATTTACCAAGTGAGTTTCTCTACAATAGTATGGTGCTTCCTGTAGACGACTCCCACTTCAGTAGTGTTGAGGCTCTACGTATTTCCTTAACGATCAATCTATAAACATTACCTGAACATTAAACTATGAAAGGATAAAAAAATTTCAGTTATGTTCCACGTCACAAGTGAGTTTGAGTCTCACAGAAGCCAAGTCCATCAAATAAACAATCATTAAATACTGGTTTGTGGAAGACTTAAGATGAGGAGGAACACTGCCAACAATAAAACCCAAGACTGAGAACAGGTTTAGAGGCACTTGGCCAAGGTTGGTTATCAAGAAGTCCTGGAAAAAGGTAATTACAGGTTCAGGTGTCGTAACTTCACAATGTTTCGCTGCAAAAGTTATCTGGACCAACATCCAAGAGGTTTGTGTATCGTCTTCGGGAGCTGGCGAGATTGACACACACACATGATAGATAGATAGATAGATACTCTCCTCGGAGTCTCCTCACTGATGCTTGCTTGTAACATAATCTCTTGTGCTGCAGTGAAGACAGTGTCAAGGTTCTGCGATAGACTTAGAGCTCACAGTTTAACTCTCTGAATGCTTTAAGAATTTCTGACATGTTTTAAAAGTATTCGACTCTCTCTAAAATGATATAACAGGGGTCTAAGATGCCTTAACAGTGCTGCTAAATGTTTGAAATAATCTAATACTTTAGCAATACTTAAAATGCTCAACAATGTTGAAAATACTCTATATAAATTCTGATATGCTCTAATAATTATCCAAATGATTCAAACAACAATATATATATATATATATATATATATATATATATATATATATATATATATATATATATATATATATATATATATATATATATATATATATATATATATATATATATATCCATTCATGTTAATTATTAGAAAGGTTGTTGGTTATTAGTTCAGTAAGATCTCTTATATTCTTTTCATCTATGCATTTTATCTTAATTACAGATTATATTGATAATTACGTTCAATAAAGGTGTACATGGATTTTCTATGTGATCTTGTTTATTTTAATTATTAATGATATATCCTCGTAAAATTACATTCACGAGGTTCGTTATAATTTTCATTCGACAGAATATGTCTCTTGGTATTAGTGTTAAGTGATGGTGTTTATAATTTGATTAACAGTGAAAGAAAACATGCAGTAAACAGTAGCTGACACAGGCAGTGTTTGACGTCAAGGATCACTCCAGGTGTACACTTAAGAGACTCAAATATCCTTTAGAGAAACTGATCCACAAAAGTGTTAGTTAATCCTCGAGTTGCTGGCGCCCACGTGTGTAATAATATGTCAATTAAGTGTCCACAAAAGAAACGAGACGCGTAAAAACTTGCTGCTTGTGACGCCCGACAACAGCCGTGAAGTTGACGATCGCCTCAGCTGAACCAGTGACGTAGGATGTGCTTCTGTAAACAAGTTCGTGTTCATAGCTGATATTCAACTCAAATTGTGGATTAAATTTGAATCGATACAATTTCATGACAAGTTTCTGTTTGACAACGATCAGCATCTTATTTAGTCCTTAATTGTCTCTCTTAAGAATTCTTGATATGTAACCAACACATTCTCAGCGAAAAACTTGTCCAGCATCCAGTGATTCAGGAAGTTTATACGTAGATTTTGTTTTTTGTTTTTTAAGAGGAATCGACCCACATCGGGGCCTAGGGGGCGAAAAAAATAGGAATAAAAAGATATTAAAAATAGAAAAGGAAAAGGTTATATTAATCTACTCCACCAAGATGCCGGAAAACCAGCTTTTTGAAGTGAGACAGATTGTATGAGTCAGGAAACACAGAAAAGGGCAGCGCTTTCCACAGTTTGGCTGTGTAAGGAAAGAAGGATGTACTATAACAGGTTATTCTAGTGTGACCGACATCCACAGAGAAATGGTGGGCACCGTGGGCAAGACGTGTGTTACGAGCCAACGGCCTTGCCGGCGGTACACAGGATGCCAAATCCACCGAACATTGCCCGTTAAAATACCTGTAAAGAGAGAGAGAGTGAAGCAACATTGCGGCGAAGAGAAAGGGAAGAAAGATTGTCAACTAAAGGTGGAGAGTTAATAAGACGAAATGCCTGTGATTCCACCCTATCTAACAGTCGGACAGAAGAAGAGCGCCACCCCACATATGAGAACAGTACTCCAAGTTAGGTCGAATGAATTCCTTATATACTTGAAGCAACTGCTCAGGATTGAAGTAGCTATAGCATCTGTATAGTATTCCCAGCTTTCGGGAGGCAGCTTTAGCAATGTTGAGGATGTGTGGCTTCCATGACATATTAAAGAAAATGGTGAGGCTCAACATATCTATTTTAGAATTTGGCAGAATGATAGCGTCCTTAAATGTGATTGGTGGGAGATTATCTAATGTTTGTACTGCTCACTTATATTCCAACTAGCAAATATAAATACTAAAAGTTTAATATAAATTGAACTCAATAGATTTTTTATTTCGTATATTTACTCAGACTTGAGTCGTGATTCAGTGTGTATAATGTGAGTCACAGGTCTAACTACACATTAAGGGCAGTGGGTTACATCCTATTGAACCTTTAGCATACAAGGAGGTAATGGAACCGGCTTTTCACTTAATAAACTTTATTCCATAAACTGTAAATTTAGGTACCCATTAAATAGTGAATGCACTAGGAGTGCTCCGAGCCCGAACAAGCGACCCTTAAAACAAGAGACAAGAGCTTTTTCCACTCGACCACCGGACTCCTACAATATATCATTATTATACACCAACGTGATTGGTGATGACTTAAACCTCGATGTGACCATTAAATTTATAGAAGGGCTGACCAGCCCCGTTCTGAGCCACGCATTGCTCAGGTGATGAGGACATCTCGGCGATCTCTTTCTCTGACAATGATGTAGTCAATGAGATGTCAATGTTTGGACCGTGGATGTTGCCACGAACCCTTGAACTTGTCGGCCTGCCTAAACAAGGTATTTGTGATAGTGAGGTTGTGTGCAGCACACTTGCTGAGGAGGAGTAGGCCGTTGGGATTGCACTTGCCTAATCCATTCCTCCCTATGGTTCCCTGCCAAATATCAGCATCTCTGCCAACTCTGTCATTGAAGTCACCTCAGGGGATAGAGGTTATCACGTTGTCAATATCGGCGTGAAAGGTCTCCTAGATCCATCCTCTGCATCCAGTGTTGGGACGTATTCACTGATGAAAAAGGTATGACGTGACTGATTCAGGGGGACTCGAAGCGTCATGAGGCGCTCGTTGATCCCAACAGGCATTTCAGTTAGCCTGTGTAGGATGGATTGGCTAATGGCACCACACGAGAAGGTGTCAATACTTTCGAGTTAACCCGACTGCATACCGAGGCAGACAAGCGCCAACGCCGGAAAGACGCTGCCGCCGCCCCTCCTGCACTAGTGTAGCCCTCCACACGTGCAACATCTGTGAACGACACTGCCAATCCCATATCGGCCTCTCTAGTCACCTCAGAGCTCACCAACGAAGGTGACATCCCTAATAACTCAATTCCGAGTGACAGCAAAGTAGTAGTAGGAGTATTAGTAGTGTGTATGTGTGTGTGTGCGCGCGTGCATACTCATGTCATTACGAGTAGAATGTACAGAAAGGGACAGAATTATAATAATGTTCACATGAACTTTCAATAAGCTATTGTGCTGGGTCAAAGTTCATCATTTCGTGATCTCGACATTAATAAGCGATGGGGGAAAATATTTTAATACGTGGTGTCCTTATCTCTTGCCTCACGTCCCTGTATAACCTTCATCCATCAGGTTTATCAGAAGGTTATTCGAGATAGTTTAACAGTAACGATCAAAACTGAAAAACAAAACATTAATTCTTTATTATGTGACGTAATATTAATACATGTTTGGCTCAACGCGAGACATACAACAGAGGATGAGCACCGTATCCACATGACCACCGCACCCTTTATGTTTGTGAGAACGGTTTATTATTTGTTACTGTTGTTTTTTCTTCAAACTGTGAAATTACAACAGTTTGGAGCCGAGGTAACGACATAACTCTGTTCCTTACAGTGTTACTTCCAGGTAATAAAGATGATTCAGCTACTTTAATACTAAGTTTAAATTGTTATAATTCATTAATCGTTATTGTTATTGAGACTAAAACTAATTTCACGTGAATTATGAGGACCACTTGTCTCCAGCACAGTCCCACCCACCCTCACGTAATCTAATCCATAGCACTGAGCACGATCAGGATTAAGACCCAGTAAAGATTGTGACCCATTAAGACTGTGACCCATTAAAGACTGTGACCCATTAAGGACTGTGACCCATTCAGACTGACCCATTAGGACTGTGACTCATTAAGGCTGACTCATTAGGACTGGCAAGCATTAGATTTGGTGCCCATGAGGACTTAATCCCAATCTTAATATAATCGGGACCGATCACGACTGCGGGCGGCTCATGGGACCGAGCAGTCACCTCGTTACGACACACCACTGTTACTGAAATTACTGTCATGCAAATTAATACACGTTCTGATTATACACGGCATTTGCTTTACGTAAGAGACTGCAGTTACGGAAAAGCTGACAAGTCATTTCGGTAATTCATCATCCGATATTTATCATAACGACATAATCCGTCATACACTAAGTCTTCTAATAGACGAGGCTAAAAATAACCATCCCAGAAATATATTAAAATTTAAAAGATATTAATTTTCAACTTAACTAATATTCTCTCTCACCTAAGGGATTATTTAAAATTTGAGCGCTGTGTCAATGGTTCAATCATCTTTAACCTTGTCAATGACCAGTTAGTAAGTATCCTAATTTGGTATTGGAAGGATATATCTCATTACACGTACTCCAATTTGAATTTTAAGTGAAAATATAATTCCTTATTTCAAGGAATCATGTACAGTGTCTTTAATTAATAAAGCAAACTGTGTGAAAATCCTGATTTCCAGATACCTTCAACAGTATTTCTATCCCTGGTGGACTTGAAGTTCGAGTTTACTTCTCGACGCTCCTCAGAAATGTCGAGATACAAGATGGATGTGTTCTACAACTGCTCTCTGTCTCTGTATGTCAGTTACTCTCGACGCCTTAGGCCAAATGACATAAACTTGTGTCAGTTGTAAATTTCTTTAGTTAATCGCCCTAAAAATAAATTACGTTTTCTCTTATACAACATAAAATAAATTATTTAGTGGGTAACAACGTTATTATTAATGTTTACTTCTACACTTGAGCTGTTTAATCAATTGAAATAAACTGATGTAATAAACTAAAATATTCAATTATTACAACGCGTATGCCGTGCCTCTGGTCAATAAAATCCAGGTGAAAAATAATAGTTGTGCTGCTTCTAGTGTTAAACACACAGGTAACTCACCTGTGGCAGGAAGCAACCTACACAGTACATCAACAGCCGACCAAATCAGGAGTTCATTATGTTGGTGACGTAATGCAACAGCAGAAATGGTGACGTACACACCCCCTCAAAGGAAATAAGACTCGATCGGACTGTTGTTTTCAGGCAAGCTTGAATATGAAACCGCGTGTAAATTCATTTTTTACATACTGATATAAAACATGACCAAATAGTTGGCTTTCAACTATTTGGTGAGGAATATGAAGACAAATTTACAAGATTTCCTAAAGCGGCCCTCACACGGTCAATATTTCGGACAAACGTGTCAGTCTGTACCAAGGAGGCCTAGGAGTGCTGACGAAAATGTCTGCTCATAATGCTTGTGTAGCTGTGATCTTGGCTTTTGCATTAGACAATCCACCTAAAAAACGGAAGCGATGGGTGAAGGACTGGATGACAAAGCGGCAGAAGTATACCCAGCTTGTTGGTTCATAAACTTCATCCACCCCACAGACTGATAGCTCGGAATCCTGGACCTTCTTGAGCTCCTTCCTATAATTTATCCTCAGTGAATTGATCTTCTTTTTGACACCCTCAAGGATTGCATCTTTCTTCATTTCCTTGAAAGTAATGAACACCTCATCATAAACTGCACTTTACGTCCCTTTTATAACAAGTACATTAAGAGTTACAAGTAAAGTAAGAATTATTAGTTGTAGGATTGTAAAGTGGGGAAGTTTGGTATCGTGGCTGGTTAGTTATTTAACTGTAAATATATATTCTTCGGGGGAATTTTCTAAAAGCCAATTCTAAGTACAGCTATTTATTAGTTAACTCAATGGCATGGACACATTAATAGATTATTATATTTACGTTACTAGACATTGACTCTCGGACACAAACATGAAATGGATGCATTTCCCACCATAAGTAACTCACCCTATATGGATCGCTCTGACAATGACTCACGTGTGACCTGAGGGAGGCCCAGGGGTTGGGGAGTGTCTGCAGATGCTGCTGAAGAGAGTGCTGGACTATGTCTCCTGTGGGAGACTCTGCTAGCTGGGGCTCTGTGCTGGGGAGGGAAGTTTCCCTCCCGACGTCGACTAGTGACGAGCGTGGCTTCGTCCTCCTCTGTGTTCTGCCTGTCTGTTCTCTGGGAAGGAGCTGTCGGCCCCTTCCCTGTTATAATAATAATCCTAATGCCTCGTGGAAGGAGCTGTTGGTTCTTTTTATTGACTGTGACAAGCCGGAAGATGTCGTCACTAATCTGGGTGTGTCTGGCCAGGTGACAGGTGTACTGGCTGGAGGGTAGCTTCTTGAGTAACACGGTCATGTCCCCGGGTTAGCTAATGACACGGCGGTGAGAATTCTGGGTTCATTGTGACCGCGACCTAAGAACATAAGAACATAAGAATGGAGGAAACTGCAGCGGGCCTATTGGCCCATACTGGGCAGTCCCGTTTACACCCAACCCCTATTGCTCATATGAGCATCCAACCTATGTTTGAAGCAATTCAGCGTATTCGAGTTAATGATGATATTTGGTAACTTGTTCCATTCATCCACTACTCTGTTTCCAAACCAGTGTTTACCTATTTCACGCCTAAATCTAAATTTGTCCAATTTAAAACCATTGTTACGAGTTCGCTCCTGGTTGGATAATTTGAGTACCTTTGTAATGTCCCCTTTGTTTAGCCCTGCCTTCCATTTATACACCTCTATCAGGTCGCCCCTCGCTCTACGTCTCTCAAGGGAGTGCAAATTAAGATGCTTTAACCTGTCTCTATACTCAAGGTTCCTGATACCCGGGATTAGTCTTGTCATTCTCCTCTGGATTCTTTCCAAGGATTCTATATCCATTCTGTAATACGGTGACCAGAACTGGACTGCGTAATCCAGGTGTGGTCTCACTAG
>CAUDMG010002475.1:0-18924 GCA_958450375.1 Homarus gammarus
TACACCACTCCCTGCTGCCACTGGCTGACACTGGCCTACGTTACTCTCTGCTGACGCTGGCTGACATTGGCCAATGCTATTCCCTGCAGACGCTAGCTGACGCTGACCAACGCTACTCCCTGCTGAAGCTGGCTGACGCTGGCTGACACGAGGAAGGCCACAAGCCGGGGTGGAAGTCGCAATTTTCCTCAGCATTTCCGTTCAGTGTGGAAAATTGTGTTGTGGCCAGCGGTTCACACGGCCCTCCTCCCCCTCCTCCCCTCTCCTGCCCCCCTCTCCTCCTCCTCCCTCTCCTCCTCCCCCTCCTTCCCTCTCCTGCCTCCCTCTCCTCCTCCCCCTCCTTCCTTCTTTTCCTCCCTCCTTCCCTCCGTTCCTCCCCTCCCTCTATCCCTCCTCCTTTCGCCCCTCCTTCCATCTTCTCCCCTCCCTCCTTTCCTCCCTCCCTCCTTCCCCTTCCTCCCTCTCTCTTCCCTCCATCCTTCCCCTCCTCTCCTCCCCCATCCGACCTCCGTCACCTTCCCCACCCTCATTAGGTCCCCCCCCCTCTACCCTCACAACCTAACCCTTGCACGAGTAAATATACACTCAGGAGTACTGTGTACGTGTTACTGTGTACGTGTTACAGTGTACGTGTTATAGAGTACGTGTTACAGTGTACGTGTTACAGTGTACGTGTTACAGTGTACGTGTTATACTGTACGTGTTACAGTGTACGTGTTATACTGTACGAGTACGTGTTACAGTGTACGTGTTACAGTGTACGTGTTACAGTGTACGTGTTATTGTGAACGTGTTACAGTGTACGTGTTACTGTGAACGTGTTACAGTGTACGTGTTACAGTGTACGTGTTATACTGTACGTGTTACTGTGAACGTGTTACAGTGTACGTGATACATTGTACGTGTTATAGTGTACGTGTTATAGAGTACGTGTTACAGTGTACGTGTTATACTGTACGAGTACGTGTTACAGGGTACGTGTTACAATGTACGTGTTACAGTGTACTTGTAATAGTGTACGTGTTACAGTGTACGTGTTATAGGGTACGTGTTACAATGTGTACCCTCCCTGCCTCCCTCCACGTGCCCTCCCTGCCTCCCTCCACGTGCCCTCCCTGCCTCCCTCCACGTGCCCTCCCTACCTCCCTCCACGTGCCCTCCCTGCCTCCCTCCACGTGCCTTCCCTGCCTCCCTCCACGTGCCCTCCCTGCCTTCCTCCACGTGCCCTCCCTGCCTCCCTCCACGTGCCCTCCCTGCCTTCCTCCACGTGCCCTCCCTGCCTCCCTCCACGTGCCCTCCCTGCCTCCCTCCACGTGCTCTCCCTGCCTCCCTCCACGTGCCCTCCCTTCCTCCCTCCACGTGCCCTCCCTGCCTTCCTCCACGTGCCCTTCCTGCCTCCCTCCACGTTCCCTCCCTACCTCCCTCCACGTGCTCTCCCTACCTCCCTCCACGTGCCCTCCCTGCCTCCCTCCACGTGCCCTCCCTGCCTCCCTCCACGTGCCCTCCCTGCCTCCCTCCATGTGCCCTCCCTACCTCCCTCCACGTGCCCTCCCTGCCTCCCTCCACGTGCTCTCCCTGCCTCCCTCCACGTGCCCTCCCTACCTCCCTCCACGTGCCCTCCCTGCCTCCCTCCACGTGCCCTCCCTGCCTCCCTCCACGTGCCCTCCCTGCCTCCCTCCACGTGCCCTCCCTGCCTTCCTCCACGTGCCCTCCCTGCCTCCCTCCACGTGCCCTCCCTGCCTTCCTCCACGTGCCCTCCCTGCCTCCCTCCACGCACCCTCCCTGCCTCCCTCCACGTGCCCTCCCTGCCTCCCTCCACGTGCCCTCTCTGCCTTCCCCCACGTGCCCTCCCTGCCTCCCTCCACGTGCCCTCCCAACCTCCCTCCACGTGCCCTCCCTGCCTCCCTCCACGTGCCCTCCCTGCCTCCCTCCACGTGCCCTCCCTGCCTCCCTCCACGTGCCCTCCCTGCCTCCCTCCACGTGCCCTCCCTACCTCCCTCCACGTGATCTCCCTTCCTCCCTCCACGTGCCCTCCCTGCCTCCCTCCACGTGCCCTCCCTACCTCCCTCCATGTGTCCTCCCTGCCTCCCTCCACGTGCCCTCCCTGCCTCCCTCCACGTGCCCTCCCTGCCTCCCTCCACGTGCCCTCCCTGCCTCCCTCCACGTGCCCTCCCTACTCGCCCTGACCGTATCCTTCCTGCCTCCTCCTCTTCCCTCCACCCCATCATTATTTCCTCTCCCCTCTGTAATGTTCTCTTCCCCCTTTCCCTTCCTCCTCCTCCTCCTCCTTTCCTTCCACCTGTCCCTTCCCACTCCTCCCCGCCCCTTCCTCTCTCCCGCCCCTTCCCCCTCCCCGCCCCTTCCCCCTCCCCGCCCCTTCCCCCTCTCCGTCCATTCTTCCTCTTCATATTTCTTCCCTCCCCTAATTCCCCTCTCTCCTTCCTCTGTCTCCTTCTCCTTCCCAATCATACTTCCCTCCCCCTTCCCCTTCCCCTTCCCCTTCTCCCCCTTCCCCTCTGTAATACCCCCCCCCCCTCTGAAGTGTCCCTCTAACTCATTATGTAAATTAGGATAATTTTTAATCCTTTCAATAAATTTCAGTGTGTGGAGAGAGAGAGAGAGAAAGAGAGAGAGAGAGACGTTAGGTTGGGTTAGGTTAGGTTACGTTAGGTTAGGTTAGGTTAGGTTACGGTAGGTTACGTTAGGTTAGGTTAGGTCGTAAATAAGCCGTGACTTATCAATACCACCTGTTACTACCTCACGTAAACTATTCACACAGACCCTCACAGCCCCTCACCCACAAACAGCCCCTCACCCGCACACAGCCCCCCCCCCCCCACCTATGCTCCCTCACAGCCCCTACCACGCGTGTCAGATGCTGAACATCATTACAGCTGACAGTACTAATATCTCAGCTGACAGCACTAATATCTCAGCTGACAGTACTAATATCTCAACTTACAGTACTAAACAATATCAGCTGACAGTACTAATGTCTCAGCTGACAGACTGATAGAAAATTAACAGGAAAAATACAGCTTCAAAATTCCTTTACTCAAGGTACTTCAAGGAAAAAAAAAAGAAAATAGTAATAATAATAATAATAATAATAATAATAATAATAATAACAATAATAATAATAATAATAATAATAATAAATAAATAAAATAAGATAAAATGAATAAAAAAAAAATAATAATAATAGTAATAATAACAAATCCTCTCTTTTTCAGCTCAACATGGAGGAACACTACAGCGAAAAAACTACAAAATACAAAACGCAGACAAATTCAGGATAAACCTTGACATAAAACAGTCAGTTAGGTCATAACAAGAAGGTTTTAGCCTCCCTATGGAACAAGGAGGTTTAAGCCACCCCCCCCCCCCAATAATAATAACCCACGCGCTAATTGCACCCGGCCCCACCTACCTACCCGGGCCTTTCCTGTTACCTCGTGTTAATTGACCAGAGAAACAGTCAAGTCTCCCCTACGACTTCCTTCCGTTTTCTGAATGTGACGTGAGAACCGAGGGACTACGGAAATTGTTCTCTGGGGGGATGGTAGGGGGGGGTGGTGGTGGGGGTAGGCAGTGGTAGAGGGTGGTATAGGATGGTAGGTCGTGGTTTAGGGTGGTAGGGGTGGTATAGGGTGGTATAGGGTGGGAGGGGGTGGTATAGGATGGTAGGTCGTGGTTTAGGGTGGTAGGGGGTGGTATAGGGTGGTAGGTGATGGTATAGGATGGTAGGGGGTGGGTGAGGGCGGTAGGAAGTGGTACGGGGTGGTAGGTGGTGGTAGGGGGTGGTAGAGGGTGGTATAGGGTGATAGGGGGTGGTATAGGGTGGTATAGGGTGGTAGAGGGTGGTAGGGGGTGGTAGGGGGTGGTACGTGGTGGTAGGGGGTGGTATAGGGTGATAGGTGGTGGTAGGGGTGGCATAGGGTGATAGGTGGTGGTAGGGGTGGCATAGGGTGGTAGGTGGTGGTAGAGGGTGGTAGGGGGTGGGAGAGGGTGGTAGAGGTTGGTAGGGGTGGCATAGGGTGGTAGAGGTTGGTAGGGGTGGTATAGGGTGGTAGAGGTTGGTAGGAGGTGGTAGGAAGTGGTAGAGGTTGGTAGGAGGTGGTAGGAAGTGGTAGGGGGTGGTAGAGGGTGGCATAGGGTGGTAGGGGCGGCATAGGGTGGTAGAGGTTGGTAGGGGGGTGGTAGAGGGTGGTAAAGGGTGGTAGAGGGTGGTAGGTGGTAGTAGGGGGTGGGAGAGGGTGGTAGTGGGTGGTATAGGGTGGTAGGGGGTGGTAGGAAGTGGTAGAGAATGGTATGGGTGGTAGGGGGTGGTAGGAAGTGGTAGAGAATGGTATGGGTGGTAGAGGGTGGTAGGAAGTGGTAGGGGTTGGTATGGGTGGTAGGAAGTGGTTGGGGTTGGTAATTTTTTTTTATCACCTATAGCTGCTAGTTTTTTGTGCACCCCATACTCATCCTGTGAGCGGTAGCACAAAAGGATTACAGAGTAGAGTTCACAAAGGGTCAGTATAATTAACCCCCGTGGTCAGGATATTATGGCACTGAATGTTACAGAGTGTTTCCAATAAATTCTTTGTTTAGTTCTATACATAAAGGGTAACTTATTCACAACTGCGTGAGCACAGGCGTGTGAGGCAGTATGTCTGGTCGCACACTTTGTTATTCACATTTACGTGAGAAATATTCAAACACATTGTGTGCTTGCTTCTATAAATAGGAGCTGATATAGCTACTAAGTGCAAAAAAGTAGATACAATCTTAATATGTCGGCTATCTTGCCATTAGAGATGAAGTGTTGTGCCATTTCACACACAGTGTGCCTGGACCTGTCCCTAAAAGGTTCTATCTTCACACAGTCGAGGACGTAGTGTTCAAGTGTGTGGCCATATGTCTGGCCACACACTTTACATTTAGTCTTGTTCACATCTGCTTGAGGAACATACTGCCAGAGGTATTTATATCCTAACCTTAGTCTACCGGTTACAACATCTTGTAATCTAGTGATCTTGTTACTTGCTCCATATACATGTTTCACTTGATATATCTCATCATGGTAAACTATGGATCGACTAGTGCCTGTTTGCACTTGTCTACTTGCGTCAAATTCATCAATAAGTTCTTTCCTAATTGCACTTTTAAGGGTTCTTTTTGATAGACCCAAATTGTGTTCAACAGTGTCTTTGTTGGACGCAAGTTTGGCGAGGGCTAATGTCCATATGGATATCCCCCACGTGGGGAGGACCCAGGAGGTAACTAGGGACAAAATTATTATTATTATTATTATTATTATTATTATTATTATTATTATTATTATTATTATTATTATTATTATTATTATTACACACACACACACAGCACAAAGGTGACCACTAACTACTAAAAACAACACACGTGAATGACCTTAACTACCCTCTTGGACTAAACAAGGATAAGGTATATATCCTGGAGCGTGAGAGGTCAAGCTGGCGCCCTCACTTGGCACCAACGTCACCGGAACCTCGCACTGACCAGGTCAAGAAGAATATCCGTCACCCCTTTGGTCAGGTCACGCTGAGGTCAGGTAACGCCTTGAGACACCCGCGTGAAGACGGTGTTAGTTAGGGTGAGAACATTTGGGTGGTGGGTGTGGCCTGTGGTGTGGCCCACGACCCAAGTATGGCCCACGACCCTAAAGCAGGCCACGAATCCTAGTGTGGCCCACAAGTGGATCATGAGAGTAGGACAAAAAACCCTAGCCTAACCTAACCTAACCTATGTCCACTTTAACTTTTGTCCGTACCCCGTGGACGATGACCCGAGTTATCCACACACTATATAATTACGTACAGTACATGATGATAACTACAGAGTAAACAAGAAAACACCAAGTTCCCGGCTCTGTCGTGTAATATGAACCAAGGTAACAAAGGTGTCTGATTACAGGTGTGTTAGTAGTCACTGCTTAGCACCTGTGGGGGGTATGGAAATGACTGTAAATAGTATGTATGTATGTATGTATGTATGTACTTTTTACTCTTTTAACCACAAAGATAATACTAGAAACAGCTGGTGTATACAGTTAGGACCAGTGTTGTTGTGTGGGTCAGGTCATTACCACCAGGTCATCCTACCCTCCCTCCCTCACCACCACCACCACCAGGTCACTCTACCCTCCCTCCCTCACCACCACCACCAGGTCATCCTACCCTCCCTCCCTCCCTCCCTCACTCTCCCTCACCACCACCACTACCAGGTCACCCTACCCTCCCTTCCTCCCTCACTCTCCCTCACCACTACCACCACCAAGTCACCCTACTCTCCCTCCCTCACCACCACCACCACCAGGTCACCCTACCCTCCCTTCCTCCCTCACCACCACCACTACCAGGTCACCCTACCCTCCCTCACTCACTCTCTCCCTCACCACCACCACCACCAAGTCACCCTACTCTCCCTCCCTCACTCTCCCTCACCACCACCACCACCAGGTCACCCTACCCTCCCTCACTCTCCCTCACCACCACCACCACCAGGTCACCCTACCCTACTCTCCCTCACTCACTCTCTCCCTCACCACCACCGCTACCAGGTCACCCTACCCTCCCTCCCTCACTCACTCTCTCCCTCACCACCACCACCACCAGGTCACCCTACCCTCCCTCCCTCCCTCACACTCTCCCTCACCACCACCACCACCAGGTCACCCTACCCTCCCTTCCTCCCTCACTCTCCCTCACCACCACCACCACCAGGTCACCCTACCCTCCCTTCCTCCCTCACACTCTACCTCACCACCACCACCACCAGGTCACCCTACCCTCCCTCCCTTACTCTCCCTCACCACCACCACCACCAGGTCACCCTACCCTCCCTCCCTTACTCTCCCTCACCACCACCACCACCAGGTCACCCTACCCTCCCTCCCTCCCTCACACTCTCCCTCACCACCACCACCACCAGGTCACCCTACCCTCCCTTCCTCCCTCACTCTCCCTCACCACCACCACCACCAGGTCACCCTACCCTCCCTCCCTTACTCTCCCTCACCACCACCACCACCAGGTCACCCTACCCTCCCTCCCTTACTCTCCCTCACCACCACCACCACCAGGTCACCCTACCCTCCCTCCCTCCCTCACACTCTCCCTCACCACCACCACCACCAGGTCACCCTACCCTCCCTTCCTCCCTCACTCTCCCTCACCACCACCACCACCAGGTCACCCTACCCTCCCTCCCTTACTCTCCCTCACCACCACCACCACCAGGTCACCCTACCCTCCCTCCCTTACTCTCCCTCACCACCACCACCACCAGGTCTCTCTCTCTCTCTCTCTCTCTCACACAAGGGCAAGATGGTCATGTTAAAAAATTACAACGGACAGGGCCACTGACTTATCTATTTTTCAGTTGACACGAACCTACGAGACCTAACCTAACCTAACATAGGGTAGTTATGGTTAGGTTAGGTTAGGTTAGGTTAGAGTCATATACTTAAGAAGAAAAATTCTAGCCATCAAGTTCGCGGTATATTCTAACAAGAACCAAAACAAAAGACAACCAGCGGAGGTCATCCAGTGATCCGTAGGTCAGGTCAGATCAGGTCAGTATATGATGAGCCGAGAGTGACTAATTAAGGAGTTTGTTGAGTTGTTATGTGAGATAATTATGAGGTCTTTAGCGCAGTCGTGAATTAAGTGCAGAAATATCTAGAGGTAATCGTGAGGTAAAATGTATTCTCTCTCTCTCTCTCTCTCTCTCTCTCTCTCTCTCTCTCTCTCTCTCTCTCTCACCTCCTCCATCACTCTCCAACAGTCGTCAACACACAAGACAGTTTATCACCCTGCACTTCAACTCTCCACAAAGCAGGTCATGACAAAGCTGGGTCGGTCGCGTGGCTCACCTGACCTCCTGTGACCTCCAATGACCCGACACTCTTCATTAGCCACAAACTCATTTCCTAAGAAGTTGTTGATGGAATGACAAAGAGACTTAACAATCACAACGACTTTAATCACCTAAGGAATCTCCGCCTAACTTAACCTAACCTTACTTAATCTAGCCATACCTAACTTAACCCACCCAGGTAACGTTACGATGTGAAGGCGAAATCAAATAGGGTCTGTCTTCAGGTGATCAGCTCCGGATATCGTAGCTGAGGGTAGGGTCCAATAACAAGGGAGTACAATACACACTGCGACACACCCATCGCCTAGACAAATTGACCTCTTCAACACGGGTCAAATACACTTCCGGTGAGCCACGTGACCTGACCTGACCCCCCCGAGGAGCTGTGGAAATTGCTATGGTGTTTCCTGGACTTACAAACAATCACTTGACAACTGGGAATGATGACTGGACAAAGAAAGCTGTGTTAGAGATAGGGTAGGGTAGGGTAGATGTGGGTAGGGTAGGGTAGATGTGGGTAGGGTAGGGTAGATGTGGGTAGGGTTGGGTAGATGTGGGTAGGGTAGATGTGGGTAGGGTAGGGTAGATGTGGGTAGGGTAGGGTAGATGTGGGTAGGGTAGGGAAGGTTAAGGTAGGGTAGGGTAGATGTGGGTAGGGTTGGGTTGGGTAGATGTGGGTAGGGTAGGGCAAACATAAGGAGTCTGCAATAGGCCGGTTGGCCTGTGCATGGCAGCTCCTGTCGAGAGTTACTACCACTCTCTATCATCCATGAATCTATCTAGCCGCCTTTTAAAACTTTCCAGCGTTCCAGCACTTACTACAAAGTTGCTAGGGTAGGGTAGGTTAAGGTAAGGTAGGGTGGAGTAGGGTAGGGTAGGTTAAGGTAAGGTAGGGTGGGGTAGGGTAGGGAGGGTAGGTTAAGGTAAGGTAGGGTGGGGTAGGGTAGGTTAAGGTAAGGTAGGGTGGGGTAGGGTAGGGTAGGTTAAGGTAGGGTAGGGTAGGTTAAGGCAAGGTAGGGTGGAGTAGGGTAGGGTAGGGAGGATAGGTTAACGTAGGGTTGGATAGAGTAGAGTTGGGTGGGGTAGGGTAAGTGAAGTCACGTAATTTCTTGCGCTCACAGGATGAGTAGAGGGTGCACAATAAACTAGCCGCTCTACATGATCCAATTCGACTCAATTCTCTGCCACTAAGTCTCTCTGTCGGTACTACCACTGTCACCACTATTACCACTGTCACCACCCACCACCACCACCACCACCACCACCACCACCACCACTCACCACCACCACCACCACTCACCATCACCACCACCACCACTCACCACCTCCACCACCACCAAGCCTCGTCAGTCACAGGGACACCACAGCACATTAACCCCCCCCCCCCCCGCCCATACATGTGTCAATGTCTGAGGTGGTGAGCTGAGGTAAGATACGAGGGAGGCGGAAGAGGGAGGAATAAGAGGGAGTGTCGGCGGAGGGGTGAGGGTCTGGAGGGGTGAGGGTCGGGAGGGGTGAGGGTCGGGAGGGGTGAGGGTCGGGAGGGGTGATGGTCGGGAGGGGTGAGGGTCGTGAGGGGTGAGGGTCGGGAGGGGTGAGGGTCGGGAGGGGTGAGGGTCGTGAGGGGTGAGGGTCGGGAGGGGTGAGGGTCGGGAGGGGTGAGGGTCGGGAGGGGTGATGGTCGGGAGGGGTGAGGGTCGGGAGTGGTGAGGGTCGGGAGGGGTGAGGGTCGGGAGTGGTGAGGGTCGGGAGGGGTGAGGGTCGGGAGGGGTGAGGGGCGGGAGTGGTGAGGGTCGGGAGGGGTGAGGGTCGGGAGGGGTGAGGGTCGGGAGGGGTGAGGGTCGGGAGGGGTGAGGGTCGGGAGTGGTGAGGGTCGGGAGGGGTGATGGTCAGGAGGGGTGAGGGGGGAAGAAAAGGGAGTGTCGGTGGAGGGGTGAGGGTCGGGAGGGGTGAGGGTCGGGAGTGGTGAGGGTCGGGAGGGGTGAGGGGGGAAGAAAAGGGAGTGTCGGTGGAGGGGTGAGGGTCGGGAGGGGTGAGGGTCGTGAGGGGTGAGGGTCGGGAGGGGTGAGGGTCGGGAGGGGTGAGGGTCGGGAGGGGTGAGGGTCGGGAGGGGTGACGGTCGGGAGTGGTGAGGGTCGGGAGTGGTGAGGGTCGGGAGGGGTGAGGGTCGGGAGGGGTGAGGGTCGGGAGGGGTGAGGGTCGGGAGTGGTGAGGGGGGAAGAAAGGGAGTGTCGGTGGAGGGGTGAGGGTCGGGAGTGGTGAGGGTCTGGAGGGGTGAGGGTCGGGAGTGGTGAGGGTCTGGAGGGGTGAGGGTCGGGAGTGGTGAGGGGGGAAGAAAAGGGAGTGTCGGTGGAGGGGTGAGGGTCGGGAGGGGTGAGGGTCGGGAGGGGTGAGGGCGGGAGGGGTGAGGGTCGGGAGTGGTGAGGGTCGGGTGGGGTGAGGGGGGAAGAAAGGGAGTGTCGGTGGAGGGGTGAGGGTCGGGAGGGGTGAGGGGGGAAGAAAAGGGAGTGTCGGTGGAGGGGTGAGGGTCGGGAGGGGTGAGGGGGGAAGAAAAGGGAGTGTCGGTGGAGGGGTGATGGTCGGGAGGGGTGAGGGTCGGGAGGGGTGAGGGTCGGGAGGGGTGAGGGGGGAAGAAGAGGGAGTGTCGTTGGAGGGGTGAGGGTCGGGAGGGGTGAGGGGGGAAGAAGAGGGAGTGTCGTTGGAGGGGTGAGGGTCGGGAGGGGTGAGGGTCGGGAGTGGTGAGGGTCGGGAGGGGTGAGGGGGGAAGAAAAGGGAGTGTCGGTGGAGGGGTGAGGGTCGGGAGGGGTGAGAGTCGGGAGGGGTGAGGGTCGGAAGTGGTGAGGGTCGGGAGGGGTGAGGATGAGGAGTGGTGAGGGTCGGGAGGGGTGAGGGTCGGGAGTGGTGAGGGTCGGGAGGGGTGAGGGTCGGGAGGGGTGAGGGGGGAAGAAGGGAGGGGTGAATTACCTAGGTTACAGGAAAGTGGTTGAGGCAGCGCTGGTCTGTACCTCTCACGTTACCTAAATCCGGGAAATATTTACTTAACCTCTCAGACATAATCCGTAATCCCCCGCGCGCGTCTGGCTGCCTGTCCAGGGATTAATAATACAACCATTTAATATGTACCGTACAATCGTAGACATGACCTAAACTGACCTAACCTGACCTAACCTAACGTAACCTAACCTGACCTAACCTGACCTGACCTAACCTAACCTAACCTGACCTAAACTAAACTGACCTAACCTAACCTAACTTAACCAAACCTGACCTGACCTGACCTGACCTGACCTAACCTAACCTAACCTATCAATTAGGTGAGGTTGAATGCGGCTAGGTTCAGTAATTCAGGGCATCAGTTGAGGACAGTAGTTGAGGGTAGTAGTTGAGGGCAGTAGTTGAGGGCAGTAGTTGAGGGCAGAAGTTGAGGGCAGAAGTTGAGGGCAGCAGTTGAGGGTAGTAGTTGAGAGCAGTAGTTGAGGGTAGTAGTTGAGGGCAGTAGTTGAGGGCAGAAGTTGAGGGTAGTAGTTGAGGGCAGTAGTTGAGGGCAGTAGTTGAGGGCAGTAGTTGAGGGCAGTAGTTGAGGGCAGCAGTTGAGGGCAGCAGTTGAGGGCAGCAGTTGAGGGCAGTAGTTGAGGGCAGCAGTTGAGGGCAGTAGTTGAGGGCAATGGTTGAGGGAAGTAGTTGAGGGCAGCAGTTGAGGGCAGTAGTTGAGGGCAGCAGTTGAGGGCAGGGGCATGACGTCTAGCCTATCAGATTGCAGGATACATGTCAGGTGATCACCGGGACCTGTGTTGGGGATTACCTGCTTATTAATATCCAGTGTAGTGATGATACTTCCTACCTGAGGCTCCACCAACCAGGAGGAACAGTGGAACGGTGATCCAGGTGGAACAGTGGAACGGTGATCCAGGTAGAACGGTAGGATGGTAGTACAGGTGGAATAGTGGAATGGTGACCCAGGTGGAACATTGGGGCGGTAGAAAAGAAGGATGGTAGGACAAGTGGAACAGTGGAACGGTGGGGAGAGGAGTAATAAAGTGTGTGTGTGTGTGTGTGTGTGTGTGGGTGTGTGTGTGTGTGCAGATGGTGGTGTAGTGCGTCTAGTGTGGCAGCATTATGTTAGTGTTAAGGTGCAAGCATTGCTTGCTTCCTCTCACTTTCAGCTGCCGCTGCCGGCTAGCCCTCGTGGTGAACAGGGAAGCAACCTGCATAAGAACATAAGAATGGAGGAAACTGCAGCGGGCCTGTTGACCCATACTGGGCAGTCCCGTTTATACCCAACCCCTATTGCTCATATAAGCATCCAACCTATGCTTGAAGCTATCCAGCGTATTCAAGTTAATGATGATATTTGGTAACTTGTTCCATTCATCCACTACTCTGTTTCCAAACCAGTGTTTACCTATTTCACACGAAATCTAAATTTGTCTAATTTAAAACCATTGTTACGAGTTAACTCCTGGTTGGATAGTTTGAGTACCTTTGTAATGTCCCCTTTGTTTAACCCTGACTTCCATTTATACACCTCTAACATGTCGCCCCTCACTCTACGTTTCTCGTATGAGTGCAAATTAAGATGCTTTAACCTGTCTCTGTATTCAAGGTTCCTAATGCCCGGGATTAGTTTTGTCATTCTCCTCTGGATTCTTTCCAAGGATTCTATATCCATTCTGTAATACGGTGACCAGAACTGAACTGAGTAATCCAAGTGAGGTCTCACAAGTGCTAGATATAATTTTAAGATGACCTCGCTAGTCTTGTAACTAACACTCCTTTGTATGAACCCAAGTACTTTATTAGCCTTGTTATGAGCAAAAACACATTGTTTACTTGGTTTAAGATTCCTACTTATCATTACTCCTAAATCTCTCTCGCAGTCGGATTCCACAAGGGCATCGTTGTTCATCTGGTAACTGGTTTCCCTGTTTACATCTCCTATACTGAGTACTTTACATTTGTCCACATTGAATTTCATCTGCCATTTTTCCGACCATTCGAAAAATTTGTTTAGATCTTCCTGTAGCTTTGCAGAGTCCTCGTCAGATTTAATAACACGTCCTATTTT
The DNA here is from genome assembly GCA_958450375.1 of Homarus gammarus. Classification (NCBI taxonomy): domain Eukaryota; kingdom Metazoa; phylum Arthropoda; class Malacostraca; order Decapoda; family Nephropidae; genus Homarus; species Homarus gammarus. Next base: position 12,968 of record CAUDMG010002475.1, read on the forward strand.
AGTGTCATCAGCAAATTTACTTATGTTGCTGTCTATGCCGATATCTATGTCGTTCATGTATATAATAAATAATAATGGTCCAAGTACTGAGCCTTGGGGAACTCCACTTGTGACGTTGGTCCAATGGGACTTAGTGCCATTAATGCTCACTCGCTGTTTCCTGTCCAGTAACCACGCCCTAATCCATTTAAGGATATTACCTTTGATGCCATGCGCTTCTACCTTTCTAATTAGTCTTTCGTGGGGGACTCTGTCGAAGGCTTTGCTGAAGTCGAGATATACCACATCATAATTGTGCCCCTCGTCCACCGATTCGAAAACTGATGAAAAGAATGTTAATAGATTAGTTAGACATAAACGCCCGCTTGTGAAGCCATGCTGGGAATCATTGATCAACTTGTGCTTCTCCAGGTGGTTTCGAATAGAGTTTGAAATAATTGATTCTAGTAATTTACCTACTATTGATGTTAGACTGATTGGGCGGTAGTTAGAGGATAGTGATCTATCCCCCTTCTTGAAAATCGGTATTACATTCGCTATCCTCCAGGATTCTGGTACGACACCTGTTTTTAATGACATGTTAAACAACTTTGCTAAGGGTACACTAAGCTCTTCCTTACATTCCTTTAATACTCTGGCAAATATCTCATCGGGACCATGTGACTTATTAGGCTTCAGTTTGTCTATTTGCTTATTAACATCGTTACTAGTCACTACTATCTCGCTTAATTTGTTTTTTTCACTATCTCTGAATAGAGTCGGTGCCTCGGGTATCATGTTTAAATTTTCGGTGGTGAAAACTATTGAAAAATATTTATTCAGATTATTGCTCATTTCTCCGTCGTTATCAGTTAGCTCGCCGGAGTCTGACCGTATTGGTCCAATCTTGTCTCGTGTTTTAGTTTGATACATTTGGTAGAATCCTTTGGGGTTTGTTTTCGCCTCCCCTGCTATCTTCAGTTCATAATGCCTCTTCGCTTTTCTTCTCTCGGTCTTAACCCTACGGGCCAATACCTTATAATACTCCCGGAGGTAAATTTCGCCACGATTTATCCTTCTACCTATAGCCTTCCTTTGGCCAATAATGTTCTTTAATTCATTATTTATCCATTTAGGGTCATTGTTGTCTGATCTGAGTTTTTTGTATGGTATGTTCTGCCTTTGTGCATTAAGTAGCTCATTATTTAAATTGTCGTGGAACTCGGCAATCTCAGATCTCGTTATCAGGTGGGTGTCATCTGTCAGGTTCACACCCAATCGTGACACCCCCTCACCCAGCTGCCTCTTTAAACCATCAAAGTTTGCCCTTCTGAAATCTTGGACTTTAATGGAATTCCCTTTACTTCTGACCTGAAAATCTATCTGGAATCTAATTTCTTTGTGATCGCTGTTTGCAAGTTCGTTCCCTACCTCGACATTGCTAATGAGGTTTTCTCTGTTCGACAGAACTAAATCGAGTATATTATTACCCCGGGTGGGTTCGGTTATATGTTGACTTAGGAAACAGTCCTGGATCGTTTCGAGGAAATCCTCTGATACTGAGTTACCCGTAAGGTCAGTCCAATCTATTTGGCCAAGGTTAAAGTCGCCTACTATACAGACTTTGTTGTGTATGGAAGCCCTGCGCATTTCATCCCAGATAAGTCGCTCATTAACTCTATCAAGATTGGGAGGTCTATCAGCATATACCTAGATCACGCGCACCTACAGTGATTTACTTGCATATTACTCCTATGATTAATTTTTCCTACCTTCGATTAATTCTATCCAAATTGTTTCTGTATTCCGCTCAGTTTTTATTTCCTTATTTATTTCGCACTTCAGATTATCCCTGACATAGATGGCTACTCCGCCTCCTTTCCTGGACGGCCTCTCGGTGTGGAACAATTTAATCCCCAATTTGGTATTCGACCGGTAGCTCACGTGAGTCTAGGTTGATCCATGTTTCAGTGAATGCTATAATATCGATTTTTTCGGTACATACCAAGACCCTAATATCATCCATTTTGTTTCTCATACTTCTACTGTTCGCGTAGTAGACCTTTAAGTTAGTCGTGTTCTGAGTCCTCCCTTTACCGCGTTTAGGTTTAAACTCCCTGTCTAATTTAGTTTTGTCATCATTCCTAACACTATTTCCCTGTAATCTTTCACTTTGTTTACCCGCTCCCACTGCATAAGTCTTCCCCTGCCAGTACACAGCCTCCTCACCATCAAGACTCCTGCTGTGCCTCCTCGTGGCAACACACGGTAACTGGATGCCTCATGGGCCTAGGCTAGACCAGCAGGGGATCTCGTAGTAGCAGTGGGCCCCAGAGGGACGGTACATAGGACTACTCGGCCTACTCCCAGAGGATGGTCGACTCATAGAACGGGGGTCTGGCTACACCTTCTTCTAATAATAATAATAATAATAATTAACGGTTTATTGAAAGAGCTTGGCAGCCAGAAGGCTGAAAATATACAGTTACATATTTGGGGAATGGGTTACGAATTACAAATAATATACAAGTAACATAAGTGACACAAATAAGACATATAATAACTTAGATGGGGAAAAGCTCAAACTACAGTTCAATTCAACGTAGTGACAGTGTTACAGTATTACAAGTTATTGATAATTTTTACAATGGTTGGGACTGGGCTGTTCTTATAGCGATCAGTTCGTGCACGTATGGGCTGGATGCGGTTGTGGTGTCGAACAGCAATTCTCGGACAAGGGACCTCGGGTGGTAGTAGGAGCCGGTGTCGGGGATGGTGTAGAAGCTTCTTACCAAATTTGCAGATGAGGTCGTGGTGATGGTCAGTGAGAGTCGAAAGGGTCAGTGTGTTGAGCGCTTCTTGATATGTGGAGTAGGAGGAGGAGAGAATAATCTTGCATGCCCTCTTTTGCACTTTTTCTAGGTGTTTACGTTGTGTGGCATTTAGGGAGGAAGACCAGGTGGGGGAGGCATAGGTGAGCTTGGGAAGTATGAATGTTGTGTAAACACTGAGGAGCTCGTGTGCAGGAACTCCGAGGGACTTGAGTCGGCGGAGGAGGTGGAGACGGAAACTGGAGGATTTGACAACTTCATTGACGTGTGGTTTCCAATTTAGTTTGTTGTCTATGGTGACGCCGAGGAGCTTCGTGGAATCTACGACCTGGAGTGTGTTCGGACCTAGAGTAATGGAAGGAGGTGGGACAATGTCGGAGGAGAGGTTGATGTGCATAACCATGGTCTTGGTATGGTTGATGGTGACATGGTTGTTGGTAGCCCAGTTTTGGAGACTGTTCAATAAATCCTGAAGGGCGGTATAGTTGGGAGCAGAATTGTTGACGCTGATCCCAATGGTGGAGTCGTCGACATATTTCCAGCGAGCAGGGGTTTCTCTTAGGGCATCATTGATGAGCATAAGGAAGCAGAGTGGTCCCATCTTGGTGCCTTGGGGGACGCCACAGGTGAGTGACTGAAAGGTGGAGACAGCCCCTCGGAAGCGTACAGCTTGGCGTCGGTCACTGAGGAAGTCTGTAAGCCATGGTATGAGGCTTCTTCGAAGCCCGAGGTCAATAGCTTTGTTGATGATTATATTGTGGTCGACTAGGTCGAACGCTTTAGTGAAATCAATGAAGGCGACAGCTACAGACGTTTTTCGTTTCTCGAGATGGCGGTATATGTAATCGAGAAAGCTGACAAGACAGTGAGTGGTGGAGGAAGTTTTCATGTTGCCAAATTGCTGAGGGTCTACGACTCCTGCAATATCAGCATAAGCCCAGTCGAACACAAAACTTTCACAGATTAGGCTGGGTATTGGGGTGATTGCAATAGGTCGTAGCTGATTTAAGGATTGTGGGCTGGTTGACTTGGGCACTGGTGATACATAAGAGGTCTTCCAGTCAGCTGGGCATCTGGCTTGACTGAGAGAAGCATTGATGATGGAGCAGAGGGGTTTAGCAAGCTCCGGGGAGAACTCCTTGAAGAGTTTCATTGGTAAGTCAATGGGGGTGGTAGAGCGTTTTAATTTTAGTTTGTCCAGGCGTTTTGCTACGTCAAATTCTTCTACTAAGTCAGTGGGAAGGGGGGCTGGTAGGTAAGCAGGGAGAGTGGTTGTGTCAAGCCGTGGGAGCGTCTGGCATATAGTAGCGAAATGGTTATTTGTTTGCTCAGCTGCGTCAACACTAGTGAGATGGCTAAGGAAGGGGAGGGGGTGTGTCTTATTGTTTAGTCCACAGAGTTCTTTAAGCTTACCATACCATTGACTGATGTTGGTCTGTTTCAGGTGTTGTAATTTGGTTGGGTAGTGGGACTTCTTTGCAGTGCGTATTTCGCGGATGACTCGGTTGCGAAGGGACCTGTAGCGGATGTGGTCATTGAGATGAAAGGCTCTGTCTCTCTGTTGCATAAGTCTTTTGATCCGAGGTGTGATCCAGGGCAAATCAGCTGGGTGAGATCTGACGGACTTCTCGGGGAAGAAGTGGTGGTGAGCTTGCGTGGTGGTGTTGGTATAATTTATCCATTTGGTTTCCACGTCATCCACGCTAAGTACTTCAGTCCAGGGATGGTGAACTATCCACTGCCCGAAGAGGCGCACTGCAGAGTCAGTAATCGGCCTGTAGGTCTTGATGTAGGGTCTCTGTACTTGAGTGGGAGTGGCAGCTGGGGACCAGAGCACTGATAAGTGTGTGCTACACCCGATAGGAGGCATTGGTTGAGGTGGTTGGTACTGGTCCGCTAAGTCAGTTAAGATAAGGTCCAGGGTATTTTGACCGTGTGTGGGGAAGGTCACAACTTGTGATAGTGATAGCTGGTCCTGGATATCAGTGGTGTCAATTTCATTTAAATCCCCACATAATATTAACTTGGCACATGGGTACCTAACTCTGAGGTGGTCTGAGGTGGTGATGAGATGATTGATAAGAGTGTCTCTGGTGGGTGATCGAGGCGGATGGTATGCCACACAGATTATAATGGAAGCAGTGTTGCGTGGGTGGGCTCTTAGCACGACACGTACCCATAATGCTTCCACATCTGCTGGGACTTGAACATCCAGGCGTGACGGGCGTAGGTCATCTTGACAGAAGAGGGCAACGCCCCCTCCGCGTCTTTGTGAACGAAGGTGATGAAAGAGTTGATATCCCTCAATATGACACGTTTCAGGCACAATTTGCCAGGCCTCACATATGGCAACGACGCTCGCGGCGGTTGACCTGACTGTAGTTGCCAGCTCGTCGAACTTGTTAGCTAGGGAAGTGACGTTGGATAGCAGTAAAGACGGGAGATCATACCATATCCGTGGAACTTCAGTGTGGTGGTATGGTCTGTCAGGGGTGGGTTTCTCCGGTTTCCTAGTGGAGGTTACGGTTCTAATGGGCTTATGTGCATGACGGCCTTGTCTACGGCTCCGCGCGTGGAATAGGTTTAGTGACTTGAGTAGCGCGATAACACTGCCATCAGGATAACCGTTCCCACGCTTTAGATGGTACAGAGTGCGTCGGGAGTAAGTGATTGGTGGCCATCTGTTGAAATCTGTTGTGGGCGGACGGAAGTGTTTGTCACTGGCGGCACTTTGAGGGACACTGACACTGGTAGACATCTGTTAATATTTGTCAGTCGTAAAGACCGTGGTCTTTGTCCCTGGTGCTTGGGGTCGCCGACACAGTTTTCACGATATATGTAAACACCGCGGTGGTCCTTGTCACTGGCACTTTAAAGGTGACCGATAAAGTGCCCACTGTCTGACTTTTCCTTGGGGTGCACTATCGAGCACTGTATGGTAATCACTTATTGCACTGCTCCGTAATCAATCGTTCACTAATCACTAGAATGTTTTGCTGAATCGATCCTGGTGTAGTAAGGCTGGTAGGGCGTTGGGGTATAGCAGGGGGAGTGGCAGGGCCAAACAGACTCGGCCTGGCTGCTAAAACCGGGAGCGCCTTCGGGGCACGTCCTGTCTCACTGAGGGTTGACAAGTGTAGGCCTGCT
>CAUDMG010002476.1:0-145000 GCA_958450375.1 Homarus gammarus
CAGTGTTTACCTATTTCACGCCTAAATCTAAATTTGTCCAATTTAAAACCATTGTTACGAGTTCGCTCCTGGTTGGATAATTTGAGTACCTTTGTAATGTCCCCTTTGTTTAGCCCTGCCTTCCATTTATACACCTCTATCAGGTCGCCCCTCGCTCTACGTCTCTCAAGGGAGTGCAAATTAAGATGCTTTAACCTGTCTCTATACTCAAGGTTCCTGATACCCGGGATTAGTCTTGTCATTCTCCTCTGGATTCTTTCCAAGGATTCTATATCCATTCTGTAATACGGTGACCAGAACTGGACTGCGTAATCCAGGTGTGGTCTCACAAGAGCAAGATACAGTTTTAGGATGACCTCGCTAGTCTTGTAACTAACACTCCTTTGTATGAACCCAAGTACTTTATTAGCCTTGTTACGAGCAAAAACACATTGTTTACTTGGCTTAAGGTTCCTACTTATCATTACTCCTAAATCTCTCTCGCAGTCGGATTTCTCTATGGCATCGTTGTTCATCTGGTATCTGGTTTCCCTGTTTACATTCCCTATACTGAGTACTTTACATTTGTCAATGTTGAATTTCATCTGCCATTTTTCAGACCATTCGAAAAATTTGTTTAGATCCTCCTGTAGTTTTGCCGAGTCCTCGTCAGATTTGATAACACGTCCTATTTTAGTATCATCAGCAAATTTACTTATGTTGCTGTCTATGCCGATATCTATGTCGTTTATGTATATAATAAACAATAATGGTCCAAGTACTGAGCCTTGGGGAACTCCACTTGTGACGTTGCTCCAATGGGACTTAGTGCCGTTAATGCTCACTCGCTGTTTCCTGTCCTGTAACCACGCCCTAATCCATTTAAGGATGTCACCTTTGATGCCATGAGCTTCTACCTTTCTAATTAGTCTTTCGTGGGGTACTCTGTCGAAGGCTTTGCTAAAGTCGAGATATACCACATCATAATTGTGCCCCTCGTCCACTGATTCGAAAACTGATGAAAAGAATGTTAATAGATTAGTTAGGCAAGAACGTCCGCTTGTGAAGCCATGCTGGGAATCATTGATCAATCTGTGCTTCTCCAGGTGATTTCGAATAGAGTTTGAAATGATTGCTTCCAGTAATTTGCCTACTATTGATGTTAGACTGATTGGGCGGTAGTTAGAGGATAGTGATCTATCCCCCTTCTTGAAGATCGGTATTACATTCGCTATCCTCCAGGATTCTGGTACTACACCTGTTTTTAAGGACATGTTAAACAACTTTGCTAAGGGCATACTAAGCTCTTCCTTACATTCCTTTAATACTCTGGCAAATATCTCATCGGGACCAGGTGACTTATTAGGCTTTAGTTTGTCTATTTGCTTACTAACATCGTTACTAGTCACTACTATCTCACTTAATTTGTTTTCTTCACTATCTCTGAATAGAGTCGGTGCCTCGGGTATCATGTTTAAATTTTCGCTGGTGAAAACTGTTGAAAAATATTTATTCAAATTATTGCTCATTTCTCCGTCGTTATCAGTGAGCTCGCCGGAGTCTGACCGTATTGGTCCAATCTTTTCTCGTGTTTTAGTTTGGTACATTTGGTAGAATCCTTTGGGGTTTGTCTTTGCCTCCCTTGCTATCCTTACCTCATTATTCCTCTTTGCTTTCCTTATCTCGGTTTTAACCCTACTCGCCAATACCCTATAATAGTCCCGGAGGTGAATTTCGCCACGATTTATCCTTCTACCTATAGCCTTCCTTTGGCCAATGATGTTCTTTAAATAATTATTTATCCATTTAGGGTCATTGTTGTTTGATCTGAGTTTTTTGTATGGTATGTTCTGCCTTTGTGCATTAAGTAACTCACTATTTAAATTGTCGTGGAACTCGGCAATCTCAGATCTCGTTATCAGGTCGGTGTCATCTGTCAGGTTCACGGCCAAGCGCGACACCCCCTCTCTTAGCTGCCTCTTTAAACTGTCAAAGTTTGCCCTTCTGAAATCTGGTACTTTAGTGGAATTTTCCTTACGTCTGCCCTGAAAATCTAACTGGAATCGAATTTCTTTGTGATCGCTGTTTGCAAGTTCGTTCCCTACCTCGACATTGCTAATGAGGTTTTCTCTGTTTGACAAAACTAAATCCAATATATTATTACCCCGTGTGGGTTCGGTTATATGTTGACTTAGGAAACAGTCCTGGATCGTCTCGAGAAAATCCTCTGATTCTGAGTTTCCCGTAAGGTCGGTCCAATCTATTTGGCCAAGGTTAAAGTCGCCTACTATACAGACTTTGTTGTGTATGGAAGCCCTGCGCATTTCATCCCAGATAAGTCGCTCATTGACTCTGTCAAGATTGGGGGGTCTATATATTACTCCTGTGATTAATTTTTCCCGACCGTCGCTTAATTCTATCCAAATTGTTTCTGTATTCCTCTCAGTTTTTATTTCCTTATTTATTTCACACTTCAGATTATCCCTAACATAGATTGCTACTCCGCCTCCTTTCCTGGTCTGCCTATCGGTATGGAACAGTTTGTAACCCGCAATTTGGTATTCGACTGGTAATTCACGTGTGTCTAGGTTGATCCATGTTTCAGTGAATGCAATTATATCGATTTCTTCTGTACATACCAAGGCCCTAATATCATCCATTTTGTTTCTCATACTTCTACTGTTCGCGTAATATACATTTAAGTTAGTCGTGTTCTGAGTCCTTCCCTTACCGCGTTTAGTTTTAAACTCCCTGTCTAATTTAGTTATGTCATCATTCCTAACACTCTTTCCCTGTAATCTTTCGCCTTGTTTACCCGCTCCCACTGCAGTCTCCTCCACCCCCGTGCCCCTATGTTCTCTTAGCAGTTTAAAGACTTCGATATCTTTTGAACTGCCCCCTCTAGAGCCCCAGCCAGGGTTGCTACTCCATCCCTAGACAGGTGCACCCCATCCCTAGCATAAAGGTCCCTTCTGCCATAGAAGTTGTCCCAGTTGTCAATGAATGGGACTGATATTGACTTGCAATATCTGTCAAGACGGTCGTTAACACCAACTGCCCTTGACAACCATTCACTGCCAACTCTCCTTCTAGGCAGGACACCGCATATGATAGGGATCCCTCCCTTAGTCCTAATACGATCTATGGCTGCCTTGAACTTATCAAGAAGCTCCTCGCTCCTACACCGGCCAATATCATTGCCTCCTGCACTGAGGCAGATAATGGGTTTGTTCCCATTACCAGACAAGATATTGTCCATCCTGTCAATTATATCCCCCACCCCAGCTCCTGGCAAACACACCCTCATCCTATTTTTGTTTTTACCACAAAAGGCCCTGTCCATGTACCTTACCTGTGAGTCACCAACAATTAAAGTTTTTATACCTTCCTTGTCATCCCTGTCCCTGACTGTACTAACGTCCAATTCGTCTATCAAGGGACTGAACGGGTTGGTACACTTAGCTGTTGTTGTCGTTGTTGTCGTATCCTTGGTGTGCTTCTTCACCAAAAGCTTTGTCTTCCCACTACTCACAATTTTCCACTCGCTTGATTTTTCGTCAGCCACTGGCTTTACTCGTCCAGCCTCTCCTTTTAACATCGCCAGCTCTTCCCTTAATTTCAAGTTCTCCAACTTGACCTTCGCCAATTCTTCAGTGGACCACTCCAGTTTGGTCACCAAACTCTCATACCCAAGACCGCACCTTGCTCTGGCCATATCTGATAATTATCCCTCCGGAGCTAACCCTGCCGTGACCTTTCCCCTAGTGAGGTCAGAACACAACTGAGTGAGGTCAGAACACAACACTGTAACAAACCTTACCTATTTGGAGTTTTCTGTCATAAAAAAAAAAAGCTGTCAACTAAAACAATCTACTCAATTTATTTTATCGTGAAAGAGCAGCGTCATATCCAGCCTCACACCCCAACACCTGTCATAAACTTTTACTCACCCAAAGTAACAACACTCCTCGCTGAAAGTTTATAAACCGCTTCGTCATAAACTTTTTTTTTCTTACCTATTATCTTGTTAAAAGTTTCTTCGTTATTTTCACTTGTAATTCACAATAAATATAAACAGTTCGGTCAGTTAATTGTCGTATGATTGAGTGAAAAGATGAATTGTGTGGAATTGAATGTTGAATGTCGCTCTGCATTCGTATATAAGCTGAGAATTAGTTGAAGTCTGTTCTTCGTGTGAGAAAAAAAGAGATCCAGTTGTCTTTAGTGGCGCAATCGATGAATGAATTGGCCTTTACGCTTCCTATTAAGAAAATTAACGAGTGATTAGGTACATTCTGAGGTGGTGTTGGTGAGAGAGAGAGAGAGAGAGAGAGAGAGAGAGAGAGAGAGGCAGGCTATCTCATCTGACAGAGTTAAAATGACAAATAATTTAACCGGTGTCACGCGTTGTTGTGTCTCGGGGCGGCCGGCACCAGCAGTCTCCCGCCGCCACAATAACAAACTCAATGGACTCGGGACACGCTGGATCATGTTACCTCTTGCCATCAACAAATTGGTCGCCAGTTTGTGTTGTGGTTGTTGGTGTGGTTGTGGTGGTAACTGGCGTGGTTATGTTGTGGTTGGCGTGGTTGTGTTGTGGCTGGCATGGTTTTGTTGTGGCTGGCGTGGTTGTGTTGTTGTTGTGATGGTGGTTGGCGTGGTTGTGTTGTTGTTGTGATGGTGGCTGGCGTGGTTGTGTTGTTGTTGTGATGGTGGTTGGCGTGGTTGTGTATATATCTCACACCTTCTTATAGTACTTGTCACGTTCGCTTCTGTTTATCAAGTTGTAACAAACTCTCTCTCTCTGACATTTGGTTGTGACGAATATCGAAAATTTATCCTATTAACCGAACGAGAAAAATAAATACAAATTCTTTTCGCACAAAAATAGAAGAAAAAACATAAAAATAATATTGCACCGTAAAACAAACGGCTCTAACTTATCATTTACCTAAAAAAAAATTAAACTTACATCTCGTTACTCAGGTGTGTGTGTGTGTGTGTGTGTGTGTGTGTGTGTGTGTGTGTGTTATTTGGTTTGAGTCTTGGCGAGAATCTATTTTGAATTAGTGTTAAACAAAGTTGTACAGTAATTTCACGGATCCTGTTTAATGGAATCGAATCTCGTAACTTGTATGGTTAATTTCACAGGAGCCTCTTGAGTCCATTTCTTAATCACGTGGGTAGAGGGGGGGGGGGGGGTAGAGATGGTGGTGGTTGTGGTGGTGGTTCTTATGGTGATGGTGGTTATTGTTTTGGTTGTGGTGGTGGTGATTGTTGTGTTCGGGTGGTAATTGTCGTTGTTATTGTGGTGGTGGTGATGATTATTGTTGTTGTAGTTGTGATTGTTGTTGTTATTGTGGTGGTCATCCCCTGGTGGCACTAATAACACTGATGGTGGCACTCGTAACTCAGAATGTCTCACTCTAGTAACAGTAACGTAACAGTAACGTATACCCACATAGAAGAGGTATGGTAGGAACAGTAACAGATGTGATTGGTGTCCCGATTAGAGGTGTTGGTAGTAAGAGTCATGAAACAACAGGTGACAACAGCGACGGTCTGTGGTGGCAGGAAGACTGAAGTATTACTGTCACCCTCACTATCACATCCACTACCCTCATCACTGTTGGTATGTGTAGTAATGGTGTCAGTGGCAAATTATAATCACCACTCACCGCACCTACAACAACCCTCACCACCACCACTATCAACACCACCACTCACCACTCAGTAACCTAAGCTGTGGTAATAATAAACTCCCTCCATTACCACAGCTGCTTTACTGATACCACAGATAATATCACCGCCACCACAAACCACCACAGCAACATGAAAACGAAGGAAACTTAACCCACAAGACCATCAGGTTAATCCAGTGTAGTGTGTCACAAGTCAACAGTGGATCATGGACACTATATCAGCCATCATCACCCCCCCCGGCACGCACATTGAGGTTGCCGACACAGTGAGTGGTGATGTTGACGCCGAGAATAATGAATCATAATATATTCATTTGTCAAGAGGCCAATATCAGAACTGTTCATCTGAGCCGTTCAATATAGTGTTGGTGATGGTGTTGTTACTGTCAGCCATGGTTGGTGATGGTGTGGTTAGTGTCAGCCATGGGAGGTGTTGGTTATGGTGTGGTTAGTGTCAGCCATGGGAGTTGTTGGTTATGGTGTGGTTAGTGTCAGCCATGGGAGTTGTTGGTTATGGTGTGGTTACTGTCAGCCATGGGAGGTGTCGGTGTCACTCGTAATTGCTACTCTCACTTTAGGTTAATTCCTCTCCTCACCAAACAGTCAGTATGTAGACAATTTTCGCAATAGTTACGGCCAGACACAGCTGAGCCGCGCTAGTGCTCCCCAAGTAAAGGAGTTTTTTCGTTTTTGACAGTTTCACAGTTCTCGAGCTGATACTAGTTTACCTTCAGTCAGTAAATGTCTGTATTATTATGGATGGTTTGCTGGAACACCTGGACACGAAGCTTGATATGACCCTCCAAGAGTGTGGCAGAGACCCAGGCTGTTGTGGACATTGAGGCCAGTGAGTTGTATTTGCCAACAGCTTAGTTGATTACGTGATGACGAAGGTTGCCAGGACTCATCAGGACCTAATTAGACTCTTAAGGACTCTGGTGGTGTGGTCCTAGTAATGGTCGCGTGAAGGATCTTGTTTTGGTGTCTCCAAGTGTGACTGCCACCACCTGTTGTGTGTCGCTGTCCGTCACTCCCACCTGGTTTGATTCACCATGCCCATCTGGTCCTGCCTACCAGTCCACTTTGTCATAACTACGCCTCTACACCCGTGCATGATATGGTCAGAGGTGTGACGACATTGTGGTTGCGTATGACATAGTTAACGACTGCTGGGTGCCTCATGGTACTGCGGTGCTAGTATTCTCTCTGTAACCAAAGGGACCCCCAGCTGGTTCGAATCTCGGCCAAGGAGACACCTCATCCTCACACCATGGGAGGAGCACCACTGTAGGCACCTGGGAAACAAACATTCTTCCGGGAGTTTCCATAATTGCAAGGGTGAAGGAGAACGTCAGGCGATGGTACTGGCGTTGTTTTGTTTTATAATCCTCCCACATCTCGAGTAAGCAATAACTCATTAATAATGTGTTGGGACTCATGTTACCAAATAGGTTTTCTCCCTCGCGTAGGGGGAAAAATTAAGGCTGTAACCTTCTGGGAATTTAATCAGAGGCGTAGGTCGTGTTCGTGTGTCACACCCAGGATGACCTTATTGAACCTTAATTACCATCATGAGGTGTGTGTGTGTGTGTGTGTGTGTGTGTGTGTGTGTGTGTGTGCACTTATAATTGGACGAATAACAAACACACCAGTAAATGAGAAGTGGCTCACAACGATGATGAAAGAGGGGACAGAAGCAGGGAGCAAGACATAGTACCTGATGAATGATGAGAGGGAGAGAGGGGTAGCAGGTGTGAGGAGAGAAGATGGAGAGGAGTTAGGTAGACAGGTATTTACGGTTGTGTATGTTAGGTAAGAGGGGTGGAGAGGGGGACACTAGAGAGGGGTAGACGCTAGAGAGGGGTAGACGCGAAGAGAGGGGTAGACGCTAAGAGAGGGGTAGACGCTAAGAGAGGGGTAGACGCTAAGAGAGGGGTAGACGCTAAGAGAGGGGTAGACGCCAGAGAGGGGTAGACGCTAGAGAGGGGTAGACGCTAAGAGAGGGGTAGACGCTAAGAGAGGGGTAGACGCTAAAAGAGGGGTAGACCCTAAGAGAGGGGTACACGCTAAGAGAGGGGTAGACACTAAGAGAGGGGTAGACGCCAGAGAGGGGTAGACGCCAGAGAGGGGTAGACGCTAGAGAGGGGTAGACGCTAAGAGAGGGGTACACGCTAGAGAGGGGTAGACACTAAGAGAGGGGTAGACGCTAAGAGAGGGGTAGACGCTAAGAGAGGGGTAGACGCTAGAGAGGGGTAGACGCTAAAGAGGGGAAGACAAGAAAGGGAGAAGATGAAAGACAGGGAGAGAGGAGGAAGATAAGAGGGATAGGAAAGGGGAACGACGAAGGAGAAGAGGGGAGAGGGAGGGGGGGGGTGGGAAGGGGGATATGCCAGCTTGAAGCGACGAATAAGTTGGGCAGGCAGCCAACTTCTCCTCCCCCCCCCCTTCTCCCTATCCTCTCCCTCATCTCCCCACCCTCTCCCCCCCCCCAGGTAACTCCCCCCTCCCCTCCCTTACTATCGTGAGGGGAAGGGTAATGAGTGCATGTGGTGGGGGATTTGAGGTGGGGAGGGGGGCAGGTAGAGGGGAGATATGTAGCTGAATACATCATATTTTCTCTCTCTCTCTCTCTCTCTTCATTTAATCAGCTTTCTTTCCTCACCTCCCACCCCTTCCTCCTTCTCTCTCCTTCCTCCTTCTCTCTCCTTCCTTCTTCCATCTCTCCATCCTCCCTCCTTCATCCCCCCTCCCTTGCACTTCCCTTCCTTCCTTATGTTTTTATAAAGGTTCAGAGGAAGAGGGAAGAGGAGAGAGAGAGGGGTGAGGGTGGGGGGAGAGAAGGGAGAGAGGGTGAGGAAGGTGAGGACGGCAGGGTGAGGAAGGTGAGGAAGGTAGGGTGAGGAAGGTGAGGACGACAGGGTGAGGAAGGTGAGGACGGCAGGGTGAGGAAGGTGAGGAAGGTGAGGACGACAGGGTGAGGGGTGAGGAAGGTGAGGACGACAGGGTGAGGAAGGTGAGGACGGCAGGGTGAGGAAGGGAGGACGGCAGGGTGAGGAAGGCGAGGACGGCAGGGTGAGGGGTGAGGAAGGTGAGGACGGCAGGGTGAGGGCGGCAGGGTGAGGAAGGTGAGGGCGGCAGGGTGAGGGGTGAGGAAGGTGAGGACGACGGGGTGAGGAAGGTGAGGAAGGTAGGGTGAGGAAGGTGAGGAAGTAGGTGAGTGGACGGCAGGTGAGAAGGTGAGGAGGTGAGGAGGTAGGACGACAGGGTGGGGTGAGGAAGGTGAGGACGGCAGGGTGAGGGGTGAGGAAGGTGAGGACGGCAGGGTGAGGGGTGAGGAAGGTGAGGACGACAGGGTGAGGGGTGAGGAAGGTGAGGACGACAGGGTGAGGGGTGAGGAAGGTGAGGACGACAGGGTGAGGAAGGTGAGGACGGCAGGGTGAGGAAGGCGAGGACGGCAGGGTGAGGGGTGAGGAAGGTGAGGACGGCAGGGTGAGGGCGGCAGGGTGAGGAAGGTGAGGGCGGCAGGGTGAGGGGTGAGGAAGGTGAGGACGGCAGGGTGAGGGCGGCAGGTGGGTTGGCTCTGATAAGGTCGATTGTCAGTAAGGTGATGGTGGGTGTCGTCTTGAACCTGGGACCACCACCACCACCACCACCACCACCCCACCACCAACACGACTATTATCATCGCTCCCACCACCACCACCACCACGACCACCTGCACCACCATTGCCACCACCACCAAAATGCATCTTATTGCCAATCAGTCAATGCGTCATGCAGTTAATCATGCCTCTTATAATTCTCCAATCACTGCGTCTTGTAGATAACAAATCAGAGCGTCATGCAATCATTCAGTGCGTCATGCAACCATTCAGAGCGTCATGCAACCATTCAGTGCGTCATGCAACCATTCAGAGCGTCATGCAATCATTCAGAGCGTCATGCAACCATTCAGAGCGTCATGCAACCATTCAGAGCGTCATGCAATCATTCAGAGCGTCATGCAATCATTCAGAACGTCATGCAATCATTCAGAGCGTCATGCAATCATTCTGAGCGTCATGCAACCATTCAGAGCGTCATGCAATCATTCTGAGCGTCATGCAACCATTCAGAGCATCATACAGTCATTCAGAGCGTCATACAGCCATTCAGAACGCCATACAACCATCCAGGGCGTCATGCAACCAGTCTACGCGTCTTGTAACCAGTTAATTAGTATGCCACATTGCCAGTCAATTCGTACTGTAGGCATTGAGTCATGCAGAGTGAAATGGAGTGGCGTGCATGACAATAACGAGGGTCTCAGTGCTCACCACTAGAGGACGCCACCACTACCACCAACACCACTATTCCCACCACCAACAACACTACCACCACCACACTACCACCACCACACAACATCCAGCTATCACAACTACCACCAATCACCGCGTGCGTGTGTGGGGATGGTTATTGTGGTGGTGCTTGGTACAGCTAATGGAACGAGGCGGAGGAAGACTGAAGGAAGCCAGAGAGGTTAATAACAGGAATAAGTACATGTTTTTGGCCCGATGCCGAGGACCCAACCACGACGATGGTGGAAAAGGCGTAGCTGAGAGAGAGAGAGAGAGAGAGAGAGACCACGGGTATCCCTCTGTCACACTGCATGGTGGGCACAGAGAGGAGACGGAGAGAGAGGTAGAGAGGAGTAATGGTGGAGGTGAAGACGGAGATGACACTTCCGGTACGCCAGTCATGCCTCCTAGTTACGCTCCTCAGGAACGCCAGGTGAGCACGTCATGTAAGCACAGCAGAGCACACTGCATGTACACACGTCAGATACACACGCCAGGTACACGCATTTGGTACACGCACCATATACACACTTCAGATGCACACGCCTGGTAAACACTCCAGGTGCACACCAATACACACCGGATTACACATCGGCACACGCAGGTACACACTCGACACGCCTGGTACACACATCTGGTATACACTCCAGGTGCACACACCAAATACACACGCCAGGATTACACATCAGGGCACACACGCCAGGTACACACGCCAAGTACACACGCCAGGTGTATTGAAAGACTGGATGATACTGGACACCATACAAACATCTCAAAGTAACACCTACCGTCGCCATCCTCCCTCACACCTCCAGTGACCCAGGCTCACCATCTGGCTGGGTCACCACACTCACTAGACACTTGGTCACCCTCGTCCATTATCTTCCCCATAATTAGACCTAATGAAACATATAATAATGGTTGCCCCTCGTGTTACGAGGATGGCCGGCCCAAGGCCACCTTGGCGTGAATTTGTTTAAGGTGTAGAAGCTGTCCCCAACACAACAACCACACCCTGAGCTAACGAGTTGCACGACCCAGTGTCAAGGAATAGTCCGAGAAGACCGGACAACTCGCCAACTGCACTGGCTAACCTTTACCCTAGAATACGATCCGCAAATCGATTAACATCCAGGTTCCCACATAACAAGTTAGATGCGTCTGTCAGCTGATATTAAAGCAAGGAAACATATGTACGAAGCCTTGGAACTCAGGATTAGTTTGTTGCGTATTGGTGTCTTAATAAACAAGAGAAAATCGATTGGGAAAGTTTGAGAAATACTGTGCCAAAAGGGTGCCAGTTTGCTGCTCTTATGTTCCTGTTATGGGAGTAAATTTAACCTACGAACCACTAAGAATGCCGGTCAGTTTAAGGGGTATTCTTCCCTTCGTGTCTGTGGGTAAAATTTATTGAGGAACTTTTGAGTATCGTGTGTGTTAGGAGTACCAGTTAAATACCCTCGTGTCTGGTGGAACATTAACACAGGAAGTTGTGAGCCTCGGGGTGCCGGGGTGAGTGTGTTGGGCAGGTCGCCGTTACGTTACACTCCCTGGCCCAGAGAACCGGTATGTTGGGCACCACAGTGGGCCCACCAGCAGGAGGCCGCCCCTCCCTCCCTCCCTCCCTCCCTCTCACCTGGCGGAGCAAATGATTGTCATTGGTGGGGTGAGGGGAGGAGCTGGTGAGGACCTACTGTATACTCGTGCCATAAAAGAAACACTTGTTGCAGACAGAAAGCGGGCGAACGTTAGTCTGGCGTAGCCTTCATAAACCTGTCATAGTCATGCCTGAGGGGGCCAAGACCTGCCTGCTGGTAACCACTGCTCGTCCCGCTAAAGAACGCCACTGCAGACATAAAGCGAGAGAACGTTAGCCTGGTGTAGCCCCCAGCGTTTACGTGACATTGCCAGGTGTAGCCATGAAAGAAATAAACGCCAGGCGGTGTTGATTGCTCCTCCGGGAGGCGCTGTGGATGGTATGGGCTCCTAGAACCACAGGGACCTTTACACTGAGTTCACCTGGGATTTGCTAGGCTCTCCTGGGCTTACCTGGGACTATATGGATTACTAACTAGGATCTGGGAGCTGAGATCTGTCTAATGGTTTGTACAAGAGTAAGTGTTTCCCGGGTGGGCGAGGATATATTTATTTATTTATTTCTCTCTATTATTTTTCATCCGTGACCGAGATTCATCTAATTGGCAATAGAATGGTGGGAAGGGAAGAGTGCGTGCGTGGTATTAGACGAAGTTACGTGTGAAAGTAAAACGACGTCAGCTAGACACCACTCTTTCCCCAAGTGTTCGTCAGGCAGTGTTTGCCACCAAGAACAATGATTAGTGCCAGGTGTTCTTCCTCTTAACCCGGCCATGATGTGCTTATGGTAGATATTACAGCCAATTTGCGTTCGACCTCGCTGCTTCTGCCGAAATTGGTGTTTTTTTGTAGTAAGTCAGCGAGCGTTTGTCTGTATTAAAACCATCATTGGGAGTGTGTGTGTGTGTGTGTGTGTGTGTGTGTGTGTGTTTTCAGCTAGCGTGGTCCAACTAACTAGCTTGGGGAAGTATTTTTAGCTTGTTGACGCCTGGTGAGGAGGAAGAAGAAGAAGAAGTGGGAAGGAGTAAATAAGATGTAGAAAGAATGAGAAACAGGTGAAGTTGAAGTGAAAAGAAGGTGAGCGATAAAGAAAGGAGTGAAGAAGGATGAAAGGAGAAGGGAGGGGAAGTCAAAGGATGAAAGAACGAGAAAAGGAAAATGGAAAAGAAGAGAGGAAGGATGGAAAGTGAAGGGTGATTAGGAAAGCCTGGAGAAGACCTTGGGCGTGTGTCTGTTCTCCCACAGTTACCGGGAGGAGTTCGTGTGACGTGTGTGAGGAGACGCGGGTGTCAGAGGACGAGGCGTGCATGGTGAGGGTCACGAAAAAGAGGTAGATACTCAGCGTCTGACAGCCCCTACCACGCCTAGCAGCCCCCGCGCCCCCTCTCCGTCACGCCAGGCAGTCATTTACCACAGGCAGTCCCTCAGTACGTCTAGCAGTTCCCCGAACCTCATAGTCCCCTACACCTGACAGTCTCCCACGCCTGGTAATAACCGTACCTGGCAATTCTACACGTCTCCCCCACCACACATGGCAGAACCCCATGGCAATCCCATACCCCTCCCCATCACGCCTGGTAGTCCCCAGCACCGCGCCTCCTTTTCACCACGCCTGGCAGTACCCAGCGACTGGCAGTAAGCAGCCCTCCGCGTCTCTTCCCCAACACTTCTGGCATTCCCTAGCGACTGGCAGTCCCCAGCGACTGGCAGCCCCCAACGACTGGCAGCCCTCCGTGCCTCCTTCTCACAACGCCTGGCAGTCCCCTGCGACTGGCAGCCCGCTCCTCCTTCCCACCAAGCCTGGCAGCCCCGCGGTGCGCGCCAGCCAGCCAGTCATTCAGCAGCGGTCAGACAGGAAGGATCAGACGGGCCGTAGTGTGTGGTGTTCTCAGTCTGGCTCACTCGCCTACCTGGTTACCCACGACCCTTGCCCGCACCTTAACCACTGTGATTACTTGTGTAGTGGTGTACCTGTGTGTGGGGGAGGTGTAGTAGCCTGTAGTGGAAAGAGAACTCCAGTGCTCAAGATACCCCAGGTAGAGAGAGTGTGTGTGTGTGTGAGAAAAGAGAGAGAAAAAAAAAAGAATCGCGGTCATGAAGTTTTCGTGCATGCCAATGGGGTTGCTGGAGGAGGTGGTGAGGTGAAATTCTGTGGCGTTAGAGACAGTGAACTTGTGCAACTGGACAATGTTTTGAGGGAAAAGTTTAAACTTATCAGTGAGATAAAGAAGACTGTTTTAAACAGTTAATGAAAGAAGATGTTTATTGGAAATTCACCTGTGAGAGAGTCGCTAAAGTGTGACCCTTGCGAGACCTACCTAGAAAAAGGCTTCCCTGCGTGGTTGGTTAAGCAAGGGTGTCGCAACCTACCTGGAATGTTGCGAGGACACCTGCACCCTTGCCCCTGGTGACGTACAGTACGTGGCACACTTGATGGGGACGCTGGCAAAGGACAGGTGTTGGTAGAGGTATACATGAGGGGAATGAGAAAGGTTTATATAAGTGTTGGGCGACGGTTGTTAACGTTGGGGGACTGTTGTGATGTGCAGTCCCCCACAGGCTTGATGTGTAAGTGATGCTCAGGTAGCGTATGGGGGGAGGGGCCCAGACTTCGAGGGTGACAACCTGATCCTCCAAACTGTTGTTACTTGAAGCACTCAACACCAGCATGATGACAAATATTATAAAGAAATTTATACATTATATTCTTAAAGATACTGGTGTTGTGCAATGTCTCTTACCCGAGTTGAGAGTAAGACAAACTTTTCACATTTTTGTACTTCCTTCTCGCTGACCGAACCTTACACATTCTACCAGATCTTTTACTCCAACAGTCTCAGTACTTGTGTGTAATTTAGGAACCAGATCTTGACTATTATCCGTGTGTAAATGATGACATACTACAGTTGACGTCGATGTTCCGAGGTCTTCCCAGTAGTGAGGATGATGTATTGTATTAGTGTAAGTAAGCAGTGAGTCTCCAGTGTGTATTACGTAACTAGTTGAGGGAATTTTCCGGGTTTAATAATTGTGAAAATCCTCTTTGTCTATCCGTAATGTTGGTGATGGATGGTTATTGTGGGGTCGTAGTGTTGGTGAGGGATGGTTATTGTGGGTCGTAGTGTTGGTGATGGATGGTTATTGTGGGGTCGTAGTGTTGGTAAGGGATGGTTATTGTGGGGTCGTAGTGTTGGTGATGGATGGTTATTGTGGGTCGTAGTGTTGGTGATGGATGGTTATTGTGGGGTCGTAGTGTTGGTGATGGATGGTTATTGTGGGGTCGTAGTGTTGGTAAGGGAGAAGGACGTCAAGGGAGGCTTAAGGATACAACTTAATATACAGAGAAGGGGCGGCAGAGGAGTGGAAATCCCCCTCCATCCCTCCCTACTCCTCCCCCTCCCCTCCCTACTCTTCCCCCCCCCCTCCCTACTCCTTCCCCGTCAGACGTAACACATGACGAAGGACTGCCCCCAACACCCTGCCTCACCCACCCCTATCCTCTCCCTCTACATGAGTGATCTTTTTCCTGGTGTTAATATGAAATGTTTACCGTATCGACTCGTTGCTTCAGGTGCTCCTTAGGGTTTAATGCACCGTCACGAAATCACCTTAAAAGTAATTACTCCTTTAACTAATATGTATTATTGTTTCATTATATTGGATCACCTGAAGGTTTAATCATCAGGTTAAATATACTGAGGTTATTTAATATTTATATAGGTGGAAAAATTCTCGTATGAAAAACTTTACATCGATCGGTTCATTTTATTCACTTTTTTATTCATACGTCTGTCTGTGTGTTTGTGTATGTGATTGATAGTAAATTCATCTGGTTATTTTTTTGTGGATTGTTAACACCTCCCTAAAAAAAAAATCACGAATACCTGATTGGTAGTTGACGTTAGTACTGTAATTATATGTTTATTTAATTCATTCAGTAATTACAAATGAGATCTGATGTTGCTTAAATAATTATTTGTGTAATTTACGTATCTCTAATTACTTACATTAAAAAAAGTAATTATTCTTCGATTTTTTTATTAATTACTTATATATTAATTATACATATTAATTATTTTCTCTTAGTAAAAGAAAAAGATAAAATTTGTCCCTTAGATAAAAAATAAAAATCATATCAACTCTTTTATTATTTTTATTCAGAAGTATAATGTATAAATTTATTCACTTACCGTTGATTAAAGAAAACGGATATGCATTTACCTCCCTGACTGACATATCCTTATTAGCTACTTGTTTATATACTTCCTCCCTTTATCTAGTTGTTTATATACTTCCTCCCTTTATCTAGTTGTTTATATACTTCCTCCCTTTATCTAGTTTATATACCTACTCCCTTTAGGTATCTGGTGTAAACAAAAGGAAGAATTATCACAAACATGGCTAGTCGTGGCTTCATCCTAATACTCCCACAGGAATACTTTGTGCACCAGGAATTTAATTTAGTGTGTAATGAAGGATTCCTTAGTTGATTGAGTCGGTGTCTATTTGTGGCTGAACGTTTAAGGGTGATTGGACTGGCTGGTGATGATGACGTGTACAGTATCTTATTGTATAGATTCGTTATTCCCTTTGTATGTAATCTTATCCAATCCGTAATGTAACTTAAACTTACGTGTGGTAATTTGAATCTAACTTAATCTTTTTCCTAAATTAACTTAATCTGATTTGTTCTGCTCCTAGATTAACTTAACCTAACTTGTCTCATCCCCTCACCTTAATTATAACTTAAATTGCCTTAACCCCTATCAAACTTACTCTTAACTTGACCTCACACTAGTCTAACGTACCCTTAACCTAATCTAGTTCACCACTGCAAGTCCGAGGATTGGTTACGCATAATTTGACAGAGAGTTGGGATTATGTCAACGTGATTGGGTTTGGGTCTTGTTACGGCCAAATGAAACCTTGGATTTTTGCAGTGTGATTGGTCTTGTTATTGTTTGGAGTGATTGGATAAAATTCTTGTTTATAGCCGTTGTGTTGGGGGGGGGGTGATTGTGTAGAGGTTTTGTTTACGTCTGTTATTGATGGTTGAAATTGTTTATAGCTGTTGTTTGGGAGTGAATGGATGGAGGTTATTGTTTGTTTTTAAGATGGAAATAAGTTGTTCTTCTATAGATATTTGTTTGACGACTAGGGAATAGAGTATAAAGGTAGAGCGTTAAGTTTAAGTTAATGTTCCTCTTGCTATTCTTGATCCTTGGGAGGGATGAGGGGGGGAACTGCTACATGTCTACTGAGAACGGTGTCAGGTCTTCCAGGAACCTCATTGGTGGTTGGACCTTGAGATGCACAACCTTCCTGGCGATAATTTTCGTTTGGCGAGGATCTGGTCTGTATCAGAAGAACTCAGACCTGACGTTGACTGTGTATTGAATATTCAGTGGGTCTAACTATGGCATAGAGTATAGACGGTGTTTTAAGTGGTACTCAGACTTTAGTATTCGGAGGTATTTAGACTGGCGCTAGAGTGTGTGTGTGTGTGTGTGTGTGTAAGGACTTGGTTTGTGTCATGGGTTGGTATTTTGAGTGGCCTGAAGCATGTATCATGTGTCCCCTCACACATATGGAGGTCGTGCAGGTTATATACAGTCACATTGCGTCACACTCGACTACTGGAGAGAGGAGGATGTGGGAATAAACTTGGCTGTAAGGTTATATCATAGGGGTTAGTGGATGCATAATGATACGACAGTCATAATATGTGGTTGTGGGTTTATACAGAAGGACCCTGTGTTATGCGTAAAGGAGGAATATATAATGCATGTGGTCATACAGAAGGACAGAGCCTTTGAAACTCTCTGAAGATTGAAGAGTAACACAGGACTTGGTGGAGACTCTGGGGGTCAGGAGTTTGATAGGGAACATTTTTAAGGGTCCTGTACTGGAGGGTCGGGTGTGGGACGTCCCTGGAAGGCGGTGATGCATCACGCAGGAGGAAGGACGCCACGTTCATTACCCAGCGGACGCAGCTAGCATACGGGATGTTTGTGAAAGTCGTCCGCCGCGGTGAAACGAGTGAGTGGAGTGAGCGTTCAGAGTCGAGGTGAAGTTGTGGTCCCCGCCACCTTGACTGGTGGCGCTATTTCTACTTCGTTTATGTTTCGACGACATTTATTCGTAGTTTCGTCTGTACGTTAATATTGTTATCATACTATCATTATTGTTTTGGTGTTCTCTTTGTTGGTGTGACTCACTTTCCTCGCTGGAGTGAATGTTATGGATTTTCCTGGTTTGCTGTGTTTCAGCCTCGTCTGTCTCAATGTATTTTTTGTGCCACTAATTCAGACGTGATTTATTTAGGTGTATTAGTGGTCAAATTTTTCAAGAATTTCAATAGAGTTTAACCAGTTCTTTTAGAGATACTTGTCTTTTTGTAACAGTTCACATTTCCGTGTTCCAGTGTTGTTTTTACCCCACCAGCCCTCTATTGTCGGTCATTCTTCTGGGTGTGAATAACTTCATTGTCTCCGCGCTGTGTATATCAGCCGTTCAGTGTCTTGTGTACATTGTGGATTGTTTCAGTATTGGATTTCATCACTCTAGTGTCTCTCTCGAGTGCGTTCCTGGAGTGTGTGGTCACTGATGATATCTCAGCCGTCAAGAGGAGCATATATTGGCCCAGTCTTCCGGTACTGGACGCTAACACCGAAGAAGGAAAAAGTGTTTGGGGCCATTGAAATCACTTGACGTTTAACCCCCCCTCCACCCCGACCATTGGTTCATTACTACCATCCCTCTATTGGTGGTTCCAAACTACAACTACTGCCACTGCTTCGATACACAGTACTTTAAATTCGAATCCAGTTCATCGTGGATCTATGCACATGGAAATTTAAACGTATTAAGAAGTGGACGTGAATACAAATACATTTCTTTTGTGTTAGAGTTCTTCGTTTTAGTAGGAATTATGGTGGACAATTTTTACGTTTCATGATATTTAACAAACTTGAAACCTCATAAATGAATAAAATAAATAAATAAAGAAATAAAAATAAAAAATACACAAAACGTAACTCCGCATCATCAAAAACCTCCACTAGGTCCCCTCCCCCTTCCCCTCACCCCCCTTCCCCCACACACCCCCTTCCCCCTCACCCCCTTCCCCCTCACCCCCCCACACCCCCTCCCCCCTCACACCCCCCTTCCCCCTCACCCCCCTCCCCCCCTTTCCCCTTCCCTCTCGTGTGATTCGAAGCACCGAGCCGCTTAAGGAAGAACTCAACTCATAACCCTCTAGTCACTTGGGAACGACACCTGAGAAGCAAGACGTCTGTATCTTCTACACTGGGGGAGGTGGGGGGGGGGGTCGGTGGGGTGTTGGGGGTATATTTCCTTGACGTTGAGGGGGTGTGTGGGGGAGGGGAGGGGAGGGGGGAGTGGGGGTATCCTGTGAGACTATGCCAGACACGAGGAAGGTATGTGTGCATGTAATAACCTTGGTCTTTAAACACGCCTTGACCTCGATTATCTCTGTTCAGTGTCATAAAGAGTGTGTTGTGAGTGTACGTTGAGGGTTATGGTCGATTGTATGTTTGGAATATTTTGTTTGTGTGTGTGTTTGTGTTTTATGGACATCAACACAAACAAACTCCTAAATATTCATGACCTGATCAAAACATAGGTGATAAAGTAGTATTTGTCACACACACACACACGTCTTGGTAACTCATGGTATAACAATAATCATATCACGTTATAACCTTCAGGAAAAATAAACCATGACAAACTTGGACTCCTTCGTCTCCTGCACCTACGAGAACATGTCCTGCCATCGTCAACACACTGAATGTTTCCCCGTACTGGCGTTTTGTTTTTCTTGTTTAAATTTTCCTTAAACACTTTTTTTTAATTGTAACTGGAGGTTGATTGAGAAGTAGAAGGAAGGTGGATGATAGATAGATAGATGGAACGCGGTTAGTGGGATAGGTAGATGGAACGCGGATAGAGGGATACATAGATGGAACGCGGATAGTGGGATAGATAGATGGAATACGGATAAACTGATGTATGATAGATGGAGATGGAAACGTAGACAGTTAATAGGTGGACAGACGAAAGTTTTATTATTGATGGCAAGGGGGATGGTACACGCACACACACACACACACACACACACAGGTGTATCGGTGATCACAAACAGTATGTTGGAACCGTGACTTCAAGAAAAAAAAAATATTTATATAACACTTGAAGACAGACTAAAGGAGGAGAGAGAGAGTAATTAAATTTGATTCTTGGAGAGTAGAAGAACATAAGAAGACATAGGGAAGAAAGGAAATGAAAATAGAGAAGAAGAAAAATAGCATAGTTGATAAAAGGGGAATGATGGGTGTGTAGAGTACAAGGGTGGTCTCTGTTTATAAGTTGTGAAGACGTGAGCTTTTGTGTGGTGAGGGGCGTTCTCTATGGCAACACCCTGTACCCTCCCTCCTTTACCTTCCTCCCTCCAATAACTTTCACTCCTGTTGTTTGTTTTTAACCTTCCACCAGCTTTATCTCTCCTCCTTATTTAGTCATTAGTAATATAGATCACGTTGTTGTTTTTTTTCCAATTGTTTCCGAATTGTTTACAGATTCTGAATCGTAATTGTTATTCAGGAAACGTCAATACAACTACGGGTTTTTTTGATGGAAGTTGAGGATCAGTTTTTTGTTTTTTCTCTATTTTGTAAGAACATCATAAAAGTCGGGTTGTTTTATAGTGAGATGCAATGGTCGTACACCTTAAACTTCCCAAACTTATCCCTCATGACCTTACATACTCCTCCTTCACGACCTTACACACTCCTCCTTCACGACCTTACACACTCCTCCTTCACGACCTTACACACTCCTCCTTCACGACCTTACACACTCCTCCTTCACGACCTTACACACTCCTCCTCCACGACCTTACACACTCCTCCTCCACGACCTTACACACTCCTCCTTCACGACCTTACCCACTCCTCCTTCACGACCTTACACACCCCTCCTTCACGACCTTACACACCCCTCCTTCACGACCTTACACACCCCTCCTTCACGACCTTACACACCCCTCCTTCACGACCTTACACACTCCTCCTTCACGACCTTACACACTCCTCCTTCACGACCTTACACACTCCTCCTTCACGACCTTACACACCCCTCCTTCACGACCTTACACACCCCTCCTTCACGACCTTACACACTCCTCCTTCACGACCTTACACACTCCTCCTTCACGACCTTACACACCCCTCCTTCACGACCTTACACACTCCTCCTTCACGACCTTACACACTCCTCCTTCACGACCTTACACACTCCTCCTTCACGACCTTACACACCCCTCCTTCACGACCTTACACACCCCTCCTTCACGACCTTACACACCCCTTCTCATTACCATACGCGTGCCTCACCCCAGTCACCATTCAGCGTACGGAACTGTTTGCGTATCCTCACCTTCTATAACCTTGAAATACTCCGAGCATCACCCCCCCCCCCCCACCTGGCCTCCTCCTCCTCGGCCTCACACATAAGCCTCAACTTCAAACAGCTGGACGCCGACCCCAATCCCGAAAGCTACCCACCAACGGCTACTACCATCGCCACTCTAACCTCCCACTATTATACTTCTTCTAACTCCCTCTCCATCCCTCCCTCCTCCCTCTCTATCCTCCCTCCTCCCTCTCTATCCCTCCTTATCAGTCCCAGCTTATCCCCTCATCACACACGACCTGCTCTACCCTGTCATGTAGATAGATAGAAATTACCATTGCAATAATTATAGTTGCAGTCTAGACAAGATACTGACCGCCTTTGTCTTCTTGTTCCACTTTAATAGAACCCATCTCGTTATGCTTCCTTCCCTTATCATATTACTGTATATCAACTTCACTGTAAAATATGTATTTACTTATAGTATAAATGTAAAAAATAAAATAAATTAAATATTGGAGATAATAACCGTGGTAACATTATGAGATGTTCTTATTACCACCATGTTACGTTTACTATTCCAGATGTTACTAAATGTTACATAATACTTTCTTGATATAAAAGAAAAAAAAATATATATATATACGTCAGGTGCTTTCATGAGAGCTCAGGTTCTCAGCTGGGTAACCCATTTCAATATTGTTATTATTATTCACTGTATCTGTATTTCCCTGACTAAATAAACTGTTTCAATATCAAAGTTGTGTACAGCGGAGTAGCGAGAGGGACCAGCATGCGTGATGCCCGGGCGCTCTCCTCCCCTAGCCTCCCTCCTCCTCTCCTGTGCGGAAGATTGTTTGTGACGTGTCCACCCTGTCGGCTGATTGGCTGAAACTCGCGATGACGCAGCACCCAGTACAGATTTCACCAAAGCTAGCAGGTGTTTTGTGGATGGTATATATCTAGTTGTGGCTCAGAATGTGTTGCCTCACAATAGGAGATGGATATGACTTGGTGCGTTGCCGAGGCGTTAGATCGCTCCACAGTGAGGTGTGTAGCTCTGCGTGGGATGGTGGGATTGTGTCAGGTTTAGGCGATGATGTGGGAGGGAGGCGAGAGGGTGGAGCATGGTTCGTGGCCGCCTTTGGTGTGCCTTGTGGCCTCAGGCTATCCACCGGCCCTCATTACATCCTCCTTGTCCTTTACGCTCGCTTGTATTACTTTATGGCACTGTGTGTTGTACCTCCGAGGTTCCTGGGTGTATGTTGCTAGGACAGGAGGGGTCGAGCTGGACTGTGATGGTTACGTAAGGGTTGTTTGTGTGGGCTGGAAGGTGGAAGGGAGGGAGGTCCCGCGCGGTGAGTTAGCTGTTCAGTCTGACCTTGGCTAAGTCCACCCACCTGAGTACCTGCCCGCCCACACTACTACCTCCACCTTACTGAGTACTTCCCAGGAAGCCCACACTCCACCCACTAGTGTCTCAACTTACTCACCCACGCTACACTGGCCACCTCCACCACCCGCACCTTCCTCTCCTCTCCCTTCACTGCCTTTTGAACTATTATCATAAATATGTAACACCAATCCGAATTTTTAAACAAACACTGACATATAAAACACCAACACCAACTGGACTACCACCGCAGCGTCACAGCCACGGTTGTTGCCTGTTCTTAATGCCTATGTAAGGGTCATACTCTTCACTGTTACGATACAGTAGATGGTTAATTTTTCCACAACATTTACCTCTCTTGTGACAGCACACGTGGGATCATCAACACAGTGGATGGTATTGACAATAACATTTACGAAGAGCGCCACATTGGATCCTGCCTCTGCCACCAGTTATCGTTGACCATTTAGATCTTCCCTGTTGACGATGAGGGGTTGTGGTTGGCTGAACCGGAGCTGTGTCGTGGGAAATGTCGTGGTGACGTAAGTCTCTACCAGCACATCTGTGTAACGCATCACCTGCTACAACCACCACCTTTGCTACCTGCTACACCACCTCAACCACCACCTTTGCTACCTGCTACACCACCTCAACCACCACCTTTGCTACCTGCTACACCACCTCAACCACCACCACGTTCATATTGCCTCCATCTCCACGACCACCATCATCACTGTATAACCACCACCACCCCTATCATCACAGCTACAACCATCTGTACTACCCACCACCCTGAGCACTGCGAACATCACCACACCCTGGCCTTCACCTCCACGACTCCTACCACAACAACCACTACTAACACAACCACCAAGCAGGTAGATCGTGACGTTTTGAACAACAAGATACTCAGATTTATCAACAATGCCACATAAGATTTCCAAACATACTGAGTGTCATCAGAACACACCCGAGCTTTCCTTGTAGGAGAGACGGGTGGCTGTGGGTGAAGCTGTGTGTGCTGCTGGTGTAGTGGTGTTGTTGACGGTGATCACAGTAGTGGTAGGCGGTACGGTACACCCTCAGCTCAGGACACAGATGTCTAGTGGAGGAGCAGAGCGTGTGTGTGTCCCTCAACGTCATGCTCTAGTGGGTGGTGACGGTACTGTCTGTGCGGTTGGCTGCTACCCTGGCCGTCACACATGCCATCTCACCTGTCTTAGTCTCTACTTTCCATTTCTTATTCTTCCCAATTTCTCCTGTTCTTTTTCTTATCTCCCACTCTCCACCTTCTCTCTCTCTCCTTCTCTCGTCGTTCTGCCTGTCCCCTCTCACACCCTCTCACTGGTTTGCCGATAGTTAAGGCAACATTGAAACTCATCTGGGGAAGTATTTTGGTCGAGGACGCCAATATCCGTCCTTACTTCAATAGCCTGTTAGTGGTGCTGCTTCATAACACACCCGAGTGTCAGTGAACCTCAATTGTGCTACCGTCAACCCCTATATGTGTTGGGTGATTCGAATTCTTGTCTCATGGTGATTCGGATCTTCAATTGGTCATTCAAATTTCCCTGCTACCATGTCCGAAACCATGTCCTCAGCTTATGATTCGAACCTTCTCTCATAAAGGATTCGAACCCCTTCAAACCTCCAAACCTCCTAATCACCAGCTATCCCGACCTCTTCCACCTGTTAACTGTGACCTCACGTAACTCAGCACCTCTAGAACACTTTAATCAACTTGTCCTGGAAAACATCATTATATATACTAATGGTATTTTGGGTTGTCCCTGTATGCCCTACACACCTCACACCCCCCCCCCCCCCTCCTCCTTGGCTGGTGACACACATAGCCTGGGTCACTGACATTTCCTAATCGGTTGACCCACTCGTCAGGGCATGGAGTGGGGGTGGGGGGGGGTGACACGCCCTCTTTTTATTATTAACTCCTAAAACTTTTAATACTGTTGAAAGTGAGGAATATTAAGTGTGTGTGTGAGAGAGAGAGAGCAACCAACCAACCAGTTTCTTTTCTTTTTTTATTATTATTATTCTTTATGATTATTTTAATTTAGTAATCGTATCATATATTACTTAGTGTATTATTTTTTTACGACCTAATATCCTCATTCTGTCTCTCTTGTCCCCCTCTTCTTCTTCTTTATCTCTTCCGTCTTCTCCACCTCCATCGCTTTATGAAACGGGGACATGTGTGGGTTTTTTTATACCATGTCAGTAGTATTATGTCCTCTGAAGTCTCCTCATGCATGGTGTGTGTGTGTGTGTGTGTGTGTGTGTGTGTGTGTGTGTGTGTGTGTGTGTGTGATAAAAAGGAATTTATATTGAATTGCTCTCGATAGACTATTATTTTTTTTTTTTTATTGAGGGTTCGTGTATCCTTTGATCTTATGTGGATTCGAACCCTGGATTGAAAATAATGAATAAGGCAATCTCTCTCTCTCTCTCTCTCTCTCTCTCTCTCTCTCTCTCTCTCTCTCTCTCTCTCTCTCTTTGACACACATATTTCTGGCGTTGCTGCAAGTGGTTCATAATTTTAAATAGAGTAAATTTATATATTATGTTTGACCGATGTTGTGCCACTATCCTCCCCCCCCCCTCCCCCCCCCCCTCCCGGACTCTGGGGCGCTTATTGTTGCAACACTCTCTCCCCAGCACCCACCCTTAACACTCTCCCCTAACCTCACCCTCAACACACTCTCTCCCCAGCACCCACCCTTAACACTCTCCCCTAACCTCACCCTCAACACACTCTCCCCCTCACTCTTCCTCACCTTCACATACAACACTCTCCCCCTACCTTCACCCACAGCACCCGCATCACATCCACAACACTGCCCCCACCCACTCCCCACCCAAAACAATCTCCCTCATCCAACCTCATCCACCAACACTCTCCCCACCTTTACCCTCCCCTATCCACACCCACACCCTCCTCCACCCACACCCGCAACACCCACTCTTATCCTATCTCCACCCTCCTACCAGCACACCCAACTCCTCCAATCTGCCCATCTCTCCCTCCCTCCCTCTCCACCAACCCTTAATACCCACTTCCACACCCCTTCCCTACCTATTCCCCCATTCCCTATCCTATCCCAACCTACTAC
This sequence comes from Homarus gammarus, assembly GCA_958450375.1. NCBI lineage: Eukaryota > Metazoa > Arthropoda > Malacostraca > Decapoda > Nephropidae > Homarus > Homarus gammarus. The sequence continues at coordinate 25,568 of CAUDMG010002476.1, forward strand.
CCATATTTGCCACCTACCCTCCTCCTCCTCCGTCTCTCTTCTCCTCTTCTCCTCCCTTAGTCTTTTTTGCCTTATATTCATCGTCTCTTATATTGCTGTATGTATGTATGTATGTATGTATGTATGTATGCATGCCAGTGGTCTCATCCCAGTGTTTCTCTTCACTCACTCACTCACTCACCCCTCCAGCTGTTGAGTCATTTCATCCCAGACTCATTATAAACAACCGTATGAAGTTCAGATTGGACATGAGTTTATGGCGATGTGGACCCGGAAGATTGATGAGGACACGGGGGGAAGAGGAGGAAGAAAGGGGAGGGGGAAAGAGAGATACTGCGATGCCCAAGTGTGATAAAGATGGAATAAGGGGAGGAAAAAGAATAAAGAAAAAGGGGATACTAAATGGTGATTGATATATTGTAAGGTTATGGATGGTTCATTTGGTCGCCACAACTGAGTTCTCATCTGGTAAGGTAGTTAGGTGGATGGATGGGCAGCAAGTGGTGGGTGAGTGTGTGTTGGTCTCGACTCTGGGTTGACGTGGGAGTACAGTCTGGTAGGAGAATGAACAGAGAGAGACTCGACGAGCTTGGTAGTGTGACATTCGCTGATATAGTGTAGTACGTGTAGTCTTGGCTGTCGTGTGTTACAGAATTCGGTACTGGTGTCAGGTTATTGGTATAAGACTATAGGTATGGGTGGTACTGCTTTTGTATCGGTACCTGACTTGGATGTGGGTTACAGAGGTGTGGTATACGTAACAAGGTTTATACACACTGGGTACTAGTTAGTATGGCAGTGGGCACTTGTACGCCCCGAGATGGGTATGAGTGACCTCTTTCTGATATGGTTTAAGGGGCTTGGCATCAGTAGTTAACATGAGTAGTAGAGACTGATATGTGTGACATGTGGTTGGCTATGGCATAAGAGGTATTACGTCAGGGTGGGAACTTGAGATGGTTATTCACAGGTTGGGTACGGCTGACGAGGGGACCTGATAAAGGCTGGTTGTGATTAATCGTTGCCTGGCATGACTATATTCGACATGCGTCCTTAGATATATAGGCGATATAGACGCTGTGCACGTAATATAAGTTGCAGATAAAAGCAGTACGGATGTTGATATGCAGGAGATAAGGAATTGTGATAATGTTGGGCTGAACATTGACCATACGACGCGGGAGCCTACAGGAGCGGCCGCCTGATGGACATTAAGGAAGTACATATTTAAGCGTTTCCTATGACACGTGTGGGTGGTGGTGGTGGTGGCTGGTGGTGAGTGATGGTGTTGTTGGTGGTGGTGGTGGTTTTAATGATGGTTGTGCTGTATTGTGATTATAGATTATATTTGTGTGACGGTCATCATTCTTGTGTTGTTGGTGATTGTAATGTTGTACAGTATACCCTCAAGGATGCCCAAAAAGTCAACGTTGTGCTCGGCGACTGGTTGGCGCCACCATAATGTGTAAAGGTGTATTGAGGTGTTTTTATTACAGTTATTGTCTGATAATTGTCATTTTGTTGCACGTGAGATGGTCGTCGGGTCAGGAGGAGATGGCAGGTGGTGGTTCGGGATTGGAATGGTTGTGGGTAGGGTGGTGAAGGGGGCGGGGGGGTAGGACGAGGGTAGAATTGGGGTGTTTAGGGGGGGTAGGACGAGGGCAGGGTGGTGGGGTAGGGTGGCATGAGAGGGAACAAAGGGATAGGACTAGCCCAGCGGCCTTGGTGGCTCGCCTGATGACTGTTGTTATCCCTTGTTACCAAGTACAGGTCCCGGCGCCCCCTGGATGTGCTCCGCTGCGCACTTGTCTGTCCCCTTCCCCTGGCTGTTTTCTTTTGTCTGTCCCCTCCCCCAAAACTGCGCATTTCTTGTGGCCCCTTCCCTCTTGTCTGCCCCCTCCCAACTGCGTATTCGTCCATCCCACTCACCTTCCCATTCCTGCAGTCCTTCTATCACCTGTGCTTGTGTGTGCCGCACCCCTTCCCGTCTCTCCCTCCCAGTCGCGCTCCGTAAACTGTGCAGATTTGTCACACAGTATGTCACTTGAAATAACATATGTTTATGTTTTGTCCAGGTTGTTTGTGTTGAGTGTGAAGGACGTGTTTGTTGACGTTTAGTGAGGGGTTACAGGTGTGGCGGTGTTGTGTTATGGACGTGAGAAGGGGGGAGATGAGAGAGAGGGGGAGATGGGACAGATGTTGGCATTTGTCCAGGTTTTGACATGCCCGGGGACTGCCACGCACTTGGGTACCATTACTTATCATTATTACGGGCTGTTACGTTGCAGTAAACACATACGGTGAGCTAACAGGTGGTTCTTGAGGAAGTGTGGAGGGGGTAGAGACGGGTCTGTGAGTGTGTATGGTTGTATGAATATGTGTAATTGTGTGTTTTTACAGTGAATATGTGAGTGTATTTTGTATGTGTGTGTGTATGTGTGTAGATCTGGTGTTCCTTATAAATGTTTGGCTGTTGTGAGAGTGTGTCACTGGGAAGAATCTAGCAATATTGGGTTTGACGGATCAGTCTGGTCGTGTTATTCCTGGCCAGGACGAGGACCACTAAGAGCTCCTACCCTTGTTATTGTTTGAGAGGTTGTTATGGCAACCCCCACCTACCGTCGTGTCATTAGACGTTCATCACTAGGAAGGGTAAAGAAACAATAACAACAGTGACGTGAACGTTAAAGGTCACACACACACAAAGGTTTTAAAGTTGTTTACTTTTCTAGCTCATGGAGTACTGGAGCTTATCTGTTGCTAGAAAGGTATAGGAGTTTATGGAGTGTCTAGAAGTGTCGAAGTGTTCCCGATACTCCTAGAGAGGCTCACAGGTTAGGTCTGTACAGTGGGTAAACGGGAAGGTTGTGTGGTGATGAGCGAGGCTACAGCACAACAAGGTCCCGCTGGCCACTCATGACTCACAGAATATTAATTGACGGGAGCGACAGCAGCAGGCACTTGATGGTCCGTCAGGCATGATGGGCCACGGACCTGTTCAAGCCTGAGAATTTCCTTGTCAGAGTTATTGATCAGATAAGTGAATTCTGGGGAGAGCTGTTGGTCCCTGTCACTGGAACTGATGTCAGGTAGACGCCAATTGTCACTAGAACACGTGCAGCTGGTCTGTTTGTTTATATATTGTCTTGAGTCTTTCTCCACTGCTGTTTGATTCCACCACTTACAGATGGACTCTGGTATAGTGTACTCACGCAGCTACAGGTGGTTTTTTTTATATCAGATCCTGAGTACTATGGGACCTTCTCAACTACTGGTCGAGTCCTCCATTTAAATGCGAACTTTGAAAGTGTCTCGAGTGTTGTGCAGTTCTCAGTTCCTGTTACCTAGCAGAAGAATACAATAGTTTACGGACAGCACGAAGTCACTCCAGCTTTCTCCGTTGTCAAGTGAGCTTTTATATATTTTATGGACTCTGGTTCTCAGCCGCTGGCAAGGGTCAGTCGGGCAGCCACAGACGGGCTCGCCTGGGAGAAAAACTGTGTTCGCGGCGCCACTAGATACAGTTAACGAAATGGAACAATGGCGTGGCTGCGACAGAGGAGGGTGGAGGGTATTAGTGGGGGTACTGGAGGAGACGTACGAGAGCTGGGAGAGGTAGAGTACTGATGGACGGGAGAGTGGAAGGAGAGGAGGGTATAGAGAATAGCAATGGGAGGGGATGATTATAATCATGGTAGTACCCATTGGGGGCTGTCCTGGAAGTCCTCATGATATCGATGGAGGTTGAGTAATGGTGGGTGGGGGGGGGGGGGGAGGGGAGGGAGAGAGGGTGTAGCCTGGAGCCTCTGCTGGGGAACCCCGTTGAGTCAGCTCACCTGAGTCAATTCGCGGGACCCACCAATAACAGACAGGATATTACCGACTCACGTTCTTCTTAGGACTTATAAAGAGACAATTTTTTGTTTACAATTTACCCCGCAACAGGCTCGACCTTCCTGGGGTCAGTCTTGTTAGGGTCAGGTCAAAGGTCACGGGAAAAGGGGTGGGGTTAAACTGTTGGAGGTAAGTAGAAGATACGGCAAGGGGGGGAGGGGGAGAGTATCGAGGGAGAGATATGGGGGTAGATATGAGGTGGAGAAGGGAGGGAGGGAGTGGCCAGGTACACTGAGGGGCTGAAAGGTGTTAAGACTAAACACAGGTGAACAAAAACAGTGTTATCAGAGTTACACACCGACCAGGACCAGACCCTGAACTATCATGTACCGATCAGCTTGATATACTGTATCGTGGCCAGGCTCATTAATACCTTATTATTATTATATATTAATAGCATTATTATTATTATTTTAGTATTATTATTATCACGAAAACCTTATCATTTATTTACCCATTTCCCTCAGATATATATTTAATCGATAATTTATCTCCACAATAACACTGAGCAGGAAACTCTTATAAAGCTTCATAAACTGACATTTGCAGGCCGGGTGAACCTCGAACCTGCCTACCCACCTACCCACCCACCCACCCACCTTCTCCTCCTGCCCACCCACCCACCAACCCACCCACCTTCTCCTCCTGCCTACCTTCCTACCTGCCTCCCTCCCGTTACCTGCCAACACAGTTTGTTATCTCAGTAGTTGATTACCTGAGGTTGGGTCTGGTGTGTGTGTGTGTGTGTGTGTGTGACCTCGGGATTAACCAGTTACCATGTTGTTATTTGTGCGTTGTCATTGACGTAATTCACCTCTTGCAATGAAGGTGATTTAAGGATGAAGTGATAATTTTCTTTACGGTTTAAGTGAGGTGAAGTAGTGTGTTATTTGTCTCTGGGCTTCCGTATTATAATAGACGATAATTAATGAAAAGAGACAGAAATGAATTAAATTGAACGGTAATTAACAGGTAATGATAAATAGTAAGTAAAGAATAATGGAATGTGAGAAACAAGACATAAACAGCACTAATTAAGGAATGAATAAAAACGATTAATGAATAAGACAGATAATGATAAATAATGGCATAAATAAATAATAAATAATGAACTATAAATGAAAAATAATGATTATATGGTTATAGGTAGTTTTAGGTGTAGAATAATTAGTGGTCAATGGGTGGTTTGGGTGTACTGTAGGTGGGTTGGTTGGGTGTAGGTGGGTTAGATGGGTGTAGGTGGGTTGGTTGGGTGTAGGTGGGTTGGTTGGGTGTAGGTGGGTTAGATGGGTGTAGGTGGGTTGGTTGGGTGTAAGAATTTGGTTATAGATTTATTCGAGGTAAGGCATGTAAGATGAGCTCTGTGTGTGTGTAGGTAGTAGTAGTAGTAGTAGGAGGAGGAGAAAGAAAGAACAACACGTAACTATGTGTATATGTGTGTGTGTGTGTAAGGAATGCGTAGGTGTACGTGTAGGCGTGGGAGGAACATTCTTGGTCTTGAGTGGGCAGCGGCTGACTGTACTCTGGCAGGTGGGAGGGAGAGAGGGGTCGCCGCCCCCTCTGACGTGTAGAAGAAGCTCGTGTGCTTACTGTACCGCCTTATTAGACACAGTCCTCCTGAGTCATCTCCTCTGTCGTCTTGGTCACCACCAGCCCAAAGACGTGGGGCTGGTGGGCAGGTACTTGGGCCCCCCCTTGTGTCTTGACGGTGGTCGATAATTGAGGGTCTGTTGAGGGCATAATTATTTTCTCAGTGGAATGTAGTGTTTCATGCTCTGGGGAATGTAGTGTTTCATGCTCTGGGGAATGTAGTGTTTCATGCTCTGGGGAATGTAGTGTTTCATACTCTGGGGAATGTAGTGTTTCATGCTCTGGGAAATGTACTGTTTCATGCTGTGGGGAATGTAGTGTTTCATACTCTGGGGAATGTAGTGTTTCATGCTCTGGGGAATGTAGTGTTTCATACTCTGTGGAATGTAGTGTTTCATACTCTGTGGAATGTAGTGTTTCATACTCTGTGGAATGTAGTGTTTCATGCTCTGTGGAATGTAGTGTTTCATGCTCTGGGGAATGTAGTGTTTCATACTCTGGGGAATGTAGTGTTTCATACTCTGGGGAATGTAGTGTTTCATGCTCTGTGGAATGTAGTGTTTCATGCTCTGTGGAATGTAGTGTTTCATGCTCTGTGGAATGTAGTGTTTCATGCTCTGTGGAATGTAGTGTTTCATGCTCTGGGTCTTGTTGCCTTTATGCTTCTAGAGGCAGGGAGGTACAGTATTAGGTATCTGTCTTCATTTTTTTCCCCGTCTGTCCGTCCATAATTCTGTCCCATTAATGCCCTTTTCCACCCGTCCAGTGTCACGGAATTGCTCAACAAGGCACAACGAAAGTGTCTATTGTATTCTGGAGGTCAAAGGTCAAGGTCATGTGATTTAGGTTCATCTGTTTTCAGTGTGTGTGTGTGTGTGTGTGTGTGTGTGTGTGTGTGTATGTGTGTGTGTGTGTGTGTGTGTGTGTGTGTGTGTGATGTTTTTCTTCTTCTTCTATACTCCCCTTCACGTTGTCTTCCCCACCTCTTCCCCATCCTTTCTTCGTTATTCCACCTCCCTCCCTCACACTACCTCCCATTACCCCTCACCTGATTCTTCCTCACCTCCCTCCCTCACCTCTCCCCCCTCACTCACCTCTTCCCCCTCCCTCACCTCTCCCTCCTCCCTCACCTCACCTCTCCCCGCTCCCTCACCTCACCTCTCCTCTCACCTCTTCCCCCTCCCTCACCTCTCCCCCCTCCCTCACCTCACCTCTCCCCCCTCCCTCACCTCACCTCTCCTCTCACCTCTTCCCCCTCCCTCCCTCACCTCACCTCTCCCCCCTCACCTCTCCCCCCTTCCTCACCTCACCTCTCCCCCCTCCCTCACCTCACCTCTCCCCCCTCCCTCCCTCACCTCACCTCTCCCCCCTCCCTCCCTCACCTCACCTCTCCCCCCTCACTCACCTCTCTCCCTCACTCACCTCTCCCCCCTCCCTCACCTCACCTCTCCCCCCTCCCTCACCTCACCTCTCCCCCCTCCCTCACCTCCTCCCCGAAATAGTTTAGCAGATAAGAAACGGATCTGTTCCCGGGCACTTGTCACGTGATGCTTCATATGAGAGAGAGAGAAATGCATCAGAAAAATACGTAGATAAAGATAGAAATACAGATATAGAAAAAAATGATTATATATAGAGCGAGAAAGATAGATAGCTGGGTGTCCACTGAGGTGCGAATATGATCTTTCTTTCCTGTTTCGTAACCACCATTGTATAGTGACGTCACGCTTGATGGCCGGCGGGGTATGATTGGAAGAGGTCTGACGTCATAGTTAACGAAATGCTCTGATTGGAGGATTTGTGACTGCGTTCGTAGAGTGTGGCACGTGAGGATAAAATGATTATTGGTTTTGGGTATCACTCTCAGTAAGAGGAACCTAACGGACTGTGACGTCACGCTGGGAGTGCAGCCAGAGACAGGTTGAGTGACGTTATAATTTTGGGAATAAGATCTAACGCAACGCTTATAACGTCATGATTCTTGGAGGAGGGGCTAGTGGTGGTTTATGACGTCATTACTTACAGGAGGAGCTACCGCAGGGTGTGACGTCATGATTCTTGGAGGAGGGGCTAGTGGTGGTTTATGACGTCATTACTTACAGGAGGAGCTACCGCAGGGTGTGACGTCATGATTTTTGTGAGGAGGAGCTGAAGGGAGGATATGTATGGTCAGAGTGGTGATGACGTCATTAATTGTGAGATAGCCCCAGCAGGAGCACCAGGAGGCAGAGGGAAGTAGGTAGAAAGTGTGGGAGGGGGGGGGGGGGTACGAGGGTCATTACGCCGCACCCTCAACTTACCTGTGTTGGCCGCCGCTAGTGAGACCCAGCTCCAGGTGACGCAGAGGCGGGAGGGAGGGGGGATGGGGGTCAGGGAGTGGGGGGGGGAGGGTGGAGTCTCACTTGCTGGTAGGGGAGGGAACCCAGAAGCTGTTATTAGGGGTTAGTGTAGTGGGAGGGGGGAGGGTGACGTATGGTGGAGAGAGGGAGGGGGGGGGGTTAAGATGCTGGTTAAGGTGAGAATCTATTAAGTACTGTTAGCTATGGAAGGGTTAGTTAGATGATTAGGGGAGGGAGGGGAGGGACAGAAGACAGTATTAGATGGTTTTAGGGTGGGGTGGAGGGGGGTGGGTGAGTGGTGAGGTGAGTGGTGAGGTAGGAGATACTGTTAACTCGACTCCCCCCCCCCCCCCTTCAAAAGGATAATCCTCCCTTTACAGAGTTGGTTAACGCTAAAGAGTGACCCCTCCCCCCCAGGTGGACCATTAGTTCTTCACTCATCATCGCTACATTAGTCGTGTCTATGGTAGTGGGAGCTGTCTCAAACAAGGAGTCAAGAAAACGTGGATGGGATCGTGGTTTGGTTAGGTTAGGTTTGGTTAGATGTGGTTAGGTTAGGTTTTGTTTGGTTTGGTTAGGTTTGGTCCTCTTTTCCCTCCTCATAACCTCAGTAGTGTAGTGTGTCGCTGTGTACTCCTGGGTGTCGCTGTGTACTCCTGGGTGTTGCTGTGTACTCCTGGGTGTCGCTGTGTACTCCTGGGTGTCGCTGTGTACTCCTGGGTGTCGCTGTGTACTCCTGGGTGTCGCTGTGTACTCCTGGGTGTCGCTGTTTACTCCTGGGTGTCGCTGTTTACTCCTGGGTGTCGCTGTGTACTCCTGGGTGTCGCTGTGTACTCCTGGGTGTCGCTGTGTACTCCTGGGTGTCGCTGTGTACTCCTGGGTGTCACTGTGCACTCCTGGGTGTCGCTGTGCACTCCTGGGTGTCGCTGTGCACTCCTGGGTGTTGCTGTGTACTCCTGGGTGTCGCTGTGTACTCCTGGGTGTTGCTGTGTACTCCTGGGTGTCGCTGTGTACTCCTGGGTGTTGCTGTGTACTCCTGGGTGTTGCTGTGTACTCCTGGGTGTTGCTGTGTACTCCTGGGTGTCGCTGTGTACTCCTGGGTGTCGCTGTGTACTCCTGGGTGTCGCTGTGTACTCCTGGGTGTTGCTGTGTACTCCTGGGTGTCGCTGTGTACTCCTGGGTGTTGCTGTGTACTCCTGGGTGTCGCTGTGTACTCCTGGGTGTCGCTGTGTACTCCTGGGTGTCGCTGTGTACTCCTGGGTGTCGCTGTGTACTCCTGGGTGTCGCTGTGTACTCCTGGGTGTTGCTGTGTACTCCTGGGTGTCGTTGTGTACTCCTGGGTGTTGCTGTGTACTCCTGGGTGTCGCTGTGTACTCCTGGGTGTCGCTGTGTACTCCTGGGTGTAGCTGTGTACTCCTGGGTGTCGCTGTGTACTCCTGGGTGTCGCTGTGTACTCCTGGGTGTCGCTGTGTACTCCTGGGTGTCGCTGTGTCAAGTATGTATTAGTGTTTGGTTTCTTCTGGCTCTTGTAGATAATCTTCCTTTATGTGGCCGCCTTGTTCTTGTAGTTTCTTTGTACTGTAGGATCTTATGTTCTTGTTGATGGGATACTAGTGTGGGTTTTTTTTTATGTCTTCACTACATATACGGGAAGGCATTTTGATCTGGTTATGTCCATCTGTCTGTCTGTCTGTCTGTAATTATTTCCTCGCGTTATGTACTTTAAACATTTTGTTGCTAGTGACTTCATGTAATTTTTTTGAAGGCTGAAATGTCTTCTGTCTTGTTATTGTTTTCTCTTGTATTTGTTCTTAATTTTCTTGACCTTCTTGTGTATTAAAACCAAACACACGGGTATATGACACTAATGCCCCGAAAGCTCTGATATTCACTTTAAACCTTCCTTCATTTTCCTTCAGTCTGCCACACTTTCCCCTGAACTCTGATCTGACAGCCACAACACGGCGGTACGAGTCGACCTGGTGACATTTAATGCATCAATGACTCAACTCTCTTTTCTTTCACAAACAATACAGTTCTTCAGGAGGCGACTCGTCCCTTCACTTGGCTGTCTAACGTCGCTACCCTGTTTGTGTTATTGTGGCAGTCGTAACTCGTGGTTCCTCCTCTCAGTTACCTACTCTTTCCTCCTCTCAGTTTCCTACTCTTAAAAAAAGGCATTATACTGTATCACTGGATTATTATTATTTTATTATTTTCCCTTTTTTGAGTTGGTAAATCATGGCCCTCTTAAACCCTCCTCTGTAAGTCTTCCTCCAAATATTTCTCTCTCTCTCTCTCTCTCTCTCTCGCTCTCTCTACATATATATTCTACAGCTGTTCAAGTGGAAGGTATGTAGGCGCCTGTCATATATCAATTAGTTACCTGTCCTTCCTACAGTGTGTGTGTGTGTGTGTGTGTAAAATAAACACTAGCTGAGTACAATAAACAGTGTCTCAGTCTCTTGTGTTGATGTTTGCGTGTTGATTCCCCTTAGCTACTTACTGAAGGAGAGAGGGGTGGGGGGTAGCTAAGGGAGGGATGAGGGTAGTGGGATAAAAGTGCTGGAAGGTGAGATGAGGACAACTATAAGGGGTTAAGAGAAGAAGGAAAGGAGAGTGGTAATAGTAAGAGTGAAGTAGAGGTATAATTCCGAGGTGAGGATAAAATGAGGACAAGGTCAGTTGATGGGTGAGGACAAGGGAGGGGTGAGGGCAGTGGTATAAGTGATGTTAGGGTAAAGGGGGGGAAGGTAAGGTTAATTAGGATGAGGTGTGAGCAAGGAAAGGCTTAGGGGAGGGGAAGGGTAAGTAGTTGGTGTGAAGTGAAAGTAAGCGAGAGGTGAGGATAAGAGACGGACAAGGGCAGCCGAGGAGTGATGGCAGCCCGAGGAATGAAGGCAGCCGGGGAATGAGGGCAGGAGAGTTATAGAAACAGACAAGGGGTGATGGTAGATGGAGGGATGAAGTTCAGGAATGCTCTCCCGGAGGTGTGAGGGTAAGTGAGGTGTGAGGATGCAGGCTAGGAGAGAGAACAGATGACAGGAGGAATGAGGGATGAGGTCTAAGGGTGAGAAGTCCATAAAGTCTCTCCTGGGAGGTGTGAAGTGTGAGGACTGACTAGAGAGGCAACTTGAGGGAGAAGGAGTGATGTATGAGATCTAAGGCTGAGTCAAGTCCATAAAGTCTCTCCTGGGAGGTGTGAGGACTGACTAGAGAGGCTACTTGAGGGAGAAAGAGTGATGTATGAGATCTAAGGCTGAGTCAAGTCCATAAAGTCTCTCCTGGGAGGTGTGAGGACTGACTAGAGAGGCTACTTGAGGGAGAAGGAGTGATGTATGAGATCTAAGGCTGAGTCAAGTCCATAAAGTCTCTCCTGGGAGGTGTGAGGACTGACTAGAGAGGCTACTTGAGGGAACTTCAGGTGGTGTGAGTGCAGAGTGAGAGGTAGGTAATGGGTGTCGGGATGAGAGCTGAGACTGTCCACACATGACCCACATAATCTCGTGTCTGGTGAACATAACTAATAAATGTTAACCTCGAGGGCCGTCACAAACAAAGCCTCTCTTGTCACTGAAGTTAGTAAGTAAGTAACTTTCTTCACCGTCACACATCCTCATTCAACGCAGAATTAGGATATGATCTCAGATGTACCAAAAATATGTGTGTGCGTGTGTATATATATATAATGTATTCAGTGTAGTTCATCTCTTCTCTTCCCTCCTCTCCTCACCTCTCTTCTCTCTCTCACACATGACTCAGAAAGCACTGTTGTGATCGCTTAGCCCCCAGGGTGATGCAACAGGCCCTTCAGGAGGTGTGTATATATATGGTCAGGGAGTTACACAAGAGGGCAGGGGTACGCAGGCCCTACCCTTGAGGAGAGCGTCAACACAGGTACACAAAAACCGGGCCGGCCAGGTGAGTCGCGTTGACCATTCGCAGGTATATTTCCTGGTGTTGAAGGGGGGGGGGGTGAGAGGAGGGGGTGAGGAGAGGTGGTGTTATTGGTTAGGGGAGGTTAGATGTTGGGGTGAAGGGGAGGGGGGGGAGAGATGTGTGTGTGTGTTAAGGGGTCAAGTGGTGTACATGTGAAGAACCGATGGTATATGTAATAAAGGAATGTTAACTATAAAGTATATATGTACTGTATGTATGTATGTATGTATGTATTATTATTCATCCATCACCATCACCCGTCACCTTCTCCTGTCACCATTATGTCATCGTCTCCTGTCACCGTCATCTGTCACCGTCATCTGTCACCGTCTCTTGTCACCATCATCCGTCACCACCATCATCCGTCGTTGTCTCTTGTCACCATCATCCGTCACCACCATCATCCGTCACCACCATCATCCGTCGTTGTCTCTTGTCACCATCATCCGTCACCGTCTCCTGTCACATCATCCGTCACCGTCTCCTGTCACCATTATCAGTCAACCGTCACCTTCCTTTTGTCACCATCATTTATCACCTCACTCTCCTCCTCATCAACCTTCGTTCCCGTCCGTCACTTCCCGCCACCGTCACTTTCCTCTACCGTCACTTTCCTCTACCGTCACTTACGTCATGGCGTCACTCCCCCGGCTGTTTTGTACACGGGGATCATTAACGTGTGTGTGTGTGTGTGTGTGTGTGTGAGGAACTTAAGACATGTAAATAAAACTTTGAAATAAATCGTAATAATAATAATAATAATAATAATAATATAAACATTACAAATACCTCATAGATTTTTGATGGGAATATTTACTCGATGTTTCATAATTTTTTTTAATCCCATGAAGATTTAATTGAAGCGTAACCCACAACATGACTAACAAAATAAGACATTAGTTCCCACCCTCATGGAACTCGATATAGCTTTTGTATGTTTTTTCTAAGCTTCTGATGGAGAGGTATACGTACGTGTCTATAAAAACAACAATAACAAAGTTTATTGGTTAAAACGAATTGTATTTTTATGGAGAAACAATTTTGAGTTGTCTTTTATTTTGTTTTTTATTGATTTGTATGTGTTAATTGTATTTTTTCCTTCTGTTTCCTCTCTTATTTTTATTTATCCATATCCCTTTTGCTTTCTTGTTCCTTCCCTCACTGACCTTGTTCCCCTTTCTCCCCTTTCTGGCCTTTTCCTCATTTTTTTTGGTATTCTTTTCATTATTTTTATTATCGTTCCCACAGGCTTTTTTTTTTTTTCCTTTCCTCTACTTTTGTTAATTTTGTTTCCAGTAACAGAAGAAATAGGGGTACACACACACACACACACACACACACACACACACACACACACACACACACACATACACACACATACACACACACACACAGGTATATTCTTGTGTATATAGTGAAGACGTACACACACACACACAGGTATAGGTATGTCCTGTGTACGTGACCAAATATAGTCATGATGTTAAGGTGGTGCCACGCAGGCGAGGAGAGGCACCGTTGTTAGGTGTGGTGTGGCACTCTTGTTGCTGTGGTGGTGTGATGTGGCCCGCTTAGTGGTGTGGTAGTGTGGTTATGTTGGGGGTGATGTGGTTGTGTTGTGGAAAGAGAGAGAGAGAGAGAGAGAGAGAGAGAGGGGGGGGGGAAGTGTGAAAGAGAGACAAAGGAAGGAAGGGAGAGGGAGAGAGAGAATGAAAGGAAGGGAGGGAGAGGGAGAGAGAGAATGAAAGGAAGGGAAGGGAAGGGAGGGAGAGAGAGAGAGAGATAAAAATGGAAGATATGTGGCTTCTCTTTCAAGATTTATTTGGTCTCGTGTATTTGAAATTCTACTCAAACAATTCCGTGTTGGTGAGTGGAAGTGCAGGGACTTGACAGAGGGGAGAAGAGAGTGATGGAAGGAGGGGAAAGGAGAGAGAAAAGGGGAAACGGGAAAGAGAGAAGGAGAGAGGGAAATGGAAACAAGAAAGAAGAGGATATAGAAGAAATGGAGAGGTGAGAAAGGATAGGGAAATAGAATGAGCAAGGAGAGAAATGAACGATAGGAAAGGAAAAGATTAGGAGGGGTGGGAAGAGGAAGAGGAATAAGAAGGAAGGAGGAGAAAGAGGGTACAACAACAAGAGATAATGTGGTGTGGGAGAAAGTGTTGGTGGAGAGAGAGAGAGAGAGAGGGAGAGAGAGAGAGAGAGAGACACAAGGTAGGGAGGAGGACATCTGCAGTGTAGGGGTGGACACGCTCGTGGTGAAGACATAGGTAAAAGAGGACATGCATTAGGGGGAGGGGGACACACGGAGAGGGGAGGTGTGGTATAGGACACGTAGGGGAGAATACATGGGTGTGGTGGAGGCCGTACATGACAGACACGTGGCCAGGAACTTATGCAATGGTAAATGTGACACGTGACAAGTGGACACGGAACGTTTCCCAGGATAAGCTTATGTGAATGTAGGCTTTCCTCATCCTGTTCTTCTTCCTGTTTTTATTCTCCTCTGTGTTACATCTTTATAACTTACTTCCTCATACACAACCAAGATAAGGAAGACATAGATCGAGTCGTAAAAGCCGAATGTTATGGATCATAAAGCCGAGTTTTTATGCGAGTTGGTCAAAAGCCGACTTCTGCGAGTATCTCAATGGTGTGTGTGTGTGTGTGTGTGTGTGTGTGCGTGTGTGTAAAATTAGGTATATGTCTTTAAGTAAATTTCGCCCAGCCTGAGATTACTCTCTCTCTCTCTCTCAAAGAAGAAACTGGCTGACGTTTATCATATCTGAACTCTATCGTCCTGTTGGTTAAAGTTAGGTTAGGTTAGTTAAGTAAGGGTATAGATTAGTTGAATTAAGTTAGATGAGTTAAAATTAGTTAGATTGTGTTAGGTTAATGTCCCGATAGCATCAAGTCATCTTCTCCCATACATTACTATATTGCCCCGTTATTTAAGACAAGATATAATAAAACTATCAATAACATTAAAACAAAAATTTAATATATATCATTAGTGTTCCGTTATCGTATTGTTATCCTCTGTCTTAAGATAACAAAAGATCATCACATGAAACAAAAACCTGGAGAGATAACTTCCTCCTATGACGCCACATGACAGTCAGTACGACCAGTTTCTGACGTAGATTAACCCATTACGTGTTTGGGTCCGAATCTTGATATTACTAACAAACAAATCCCTGATAAATGGCAGGTTATTGTCGAGTGAACAGGGTGAGCTCGAAGTGGATGCGTGATAAACATTGATAAACGTCAGATAAATGCCAGGTAAACGGTAATTAAACAGAAGATAAACAATAGGCTATCAGGTCAATGTAAATGAGAGCCAGGTAAACGCCCAACAACACCTGGGCGATGACAAGTAAACGAGGCAGCCTGACAGTGGCGTTAGAGACGTGCAACTCGACGCGGTGTTGTTGATATAATGAAGTGGCGGAACCTTCGTTAGTCTGTGCCTACACCGTGACTCGACTGGTTTCTAGAGAACTGGACCTGTTTCTGTGTTTCCTGTGGCGTGGTGGTGTTGGGGGAAGAGACGGTTGTGGTAGGCTGTGTTGTGGAGGATTAGTTTAGAGATGGTTGGGGAAGTGGTGATGGTTGGTGGAGAAGTGATGGTTTTAGGGAAGTGGTTGGTGGAGAAGTGATGTTTGTGGGGAAGTGTTGTGATGTTGGGGGAAGACATTGGGGAGAGATTATGGTGGGGGTGGATCCGTGGATGTGTTGATTGTGTTGCACATGCTTGGGGAATTGTGGTAGATGTGATGGAGGGTGGTGAGGGAGGGAGGGGGGGGGGGCAGGTAGGGAGGGGATGTGGGGTGTGGTTGGCGTGGGGTAACAGGAAGGACTCTCCCACTCTCCCCTCAGGATATTGGTCATCAGGCCTCCGGGTGGTGCCATAGTGCCTGGTGCCACCTCTCCCATAGTCCCCCTCCCTCTTCCTCTCTCGTTCCTCCTCCCTCTCCCACAGCTATTTTTATTCCCTATCGATCGGTTATCTTTACACACACACACACACCTTTTGGTTGCGTGGGAAATAAATGACGTGAGACACACTTCATTAAGCTACGCCTTTTTAATATATGTAATTTCTAGTTTTTTTTTAATTTATGATTATTTATTTTTTTCGAAAACTTGATTAGAAGATAAATAGACGAGACAGATACGAGCCTTCCTCTCTTCACTCTGAGTGAACGCCTGGTATTGGTAATCGAAGCGTCGCGTCGTGAGGTGTGGCTGTCATTATTTGTCGCAGTTTGTTTAACATGTAGGCAGTAATCCTCCTCCGGCTCCGATAATACGTGACTGTAACGCTGGCAGAGTAGCCAATGAGGAGGAGGCCTTATTCTGGGTAACCAATGAGGAACGTCACTTAACAATGTGACCAACACAGAAGAACGATCCCTTAACATTATGGCCAACACAGTGACCTTCTTAACAATATGGCCAACCCAGAGTGCACTTCCCTACCAATGTGACCAATAGAGAGGATTCCCTTTTAGTATAACTAGCTATCTGGAGGGTGTCAAGGAGCTCCTGGTAACAGTGTAGGCCAGTGCAGAGGAACACCCACATGCCATGAGGGGTTAAGTTACCTGTGGGCAGTGTTTGCTGGTATTCATACGTCTCATAATTATTTCTCTTTGTTAGTCTTCTGTCTTAGAAATTCTCATATACGTTACTTGAGCTATTGACTCACATGAAGATTAGCACCCTAAGCTTATTACTCTTCAAGATTAACCACATTAACGCTAACCTAACCCCCCCAGTAGCGTTAGGGTGTTTAATCAAAGGATGAAATAAACTGGGGTTGATATCTCCCTGTGATCCGAGGCATTTAAGCACATTGTTAGTCACAGGAGGCGTAAGACAGCTGCTCATGAGATTTTCGTATGTGTTGGTCGAAGAGCGGTGTGCCTGGTTGGGATGCGTTGCTGTGCGGAGACGGTCGGCAGTGTAGCAAGTGGCCAGGTGGTGTAATTACTATGCGCATGTGGCTGCGGGCTGTTCCACCTGCTCTGTGTATGTGTATGTGTGTGTTTGTTTGTGTGTGTGTGTATTGACATATTTTGATCGAGCAATGGAATCTAATGTAAATGCTCTCATGGACGGTGTTTACATGATATATTGAAGTACTGAACAAATACCAAACGGCAGCCATCACCTCGCCTTACTCCCCAGAACGTGCGTTAGACCGTCACGGACCAACCATTTATCATTTTGTTGCATGTTCGTAATCTTATCGGTTATTAGGTGGTGTTATATCAATACCTTCCGCCCTCTTATTACTTCTTAAACCTGGCCACTTAGCAAGCTTACTAGTGACCGTCAAAACAAAGTGTCCCGGAAAAAGAGCGTAATGATATCAGATGGTGTGGAGCTGTATGGCATTTCTCTCTTGGATAATTAAGGACCAGCTGATTTTTTTTTTTTTACAAGATGTGTGGCACTCGAGAGGCACCAAAGGTGTGCTGTATATTAATGGCACACACTGGCGATGCACTCATGACACGATTTTCGAGATTTGCGATACAGCACCACGCACAACTGTGGGGTGAGGTCGTCTTGACACAGTTAAACGTTGATACACATTTATAGACGATACGACTCACCTACAACAATATGACACTTTGCATTATGACACATTTATAAGAGTATAACACAAATAACAATATGTCACATATATATGGAGAAGAAACATTTATAATAGACATACGTGAAGCGATACACATAAGATATACACTGAGTATACATAACCTGTTGCATTGTCTGTGATGGAGAGAGAGAGAGAAAGAGTTTGAGTGTGTCTCGAGCGTATTACTCTCTCTCTCTCTCTCTCTCTCTCTCTCTCTCTCTCTCTCTCTCTCTCTCTCTCGATTCGTCCGTCCGTGTATCTGTCTTTCCCTCTTTCACCTGTCAACCTGCTCGTCGTTGTAGTAGGGGCGTATAATAATCATTAACATAA
Organism: Homarus gammarus; assembly: GCA_958450375.1. NCBI lineage: Eukaryota > Metazoa > Arthropoda > Malacostraca > Decapoda > Nephropidae > Homarus > Homarus gammarus. The sequence goes on from CAUDMG010002476.1 coordinate 43,310, forward strand.
CCAGTTTCAGCTGTAAAGGTTAGGTAGATGACACTGGATTAATGCGACTCACTGCACAGAGGAAAAAAAATACTTTTCTAACCTAACCACACCATACTACCGCACCACACTACACCACACCAACCACACCATACAAATACCAAATCCACTACACCATACAACCAAGCCATATCAAGGCTACACCAACACCATACCCAACCACACACACAACACCACCACAGCCGCACAAAAGACGTAGTGGACAGGATGTGGTGGTACGGAGAACAAGGTGTGACGTGCTACTGTACCTCCGTCTTCCTCGACACATTTGAACCCTCACTCATCATCAGTAACAAGTCCTGTCCTCTCGGTATGACAGTGTCGGGGCTCTTCTAGGTGACACATTAAACAAAACCAGACACACACTCATCTTACTCTACTCACACACACACACACACACATACACACACACACACATACATACCTACTGATGTGTCACATACTGTAGTAGGTCATCAAAAAATAATGAACAGATATTAAGTGTTTATATATCAAAGTCTGGGTATTATTTTTCGATTACTAATTACTAACACATTTACATACCAATTAGTATCATATTTCCTATGTTTACTTGTCTCTGTTGGGTGTAATTGTTTTTGGTAATTATTTGTTAATTGAATGTTCGCTGTCTTGCCTCTATCCATACATTACGTACCTTCAGTGAATGATTTTGGTCGTATTTTCCCCCATCCTAACATCCAGACTCGACAGGCTTTATCCACTATCCGTTTTTGTAGCGTTTTGTGTTCGTCTGTGTTTTTATCCTTACCTCCTTATCCCTCCACATACATAGAATGGGGGGTGGATGGGATGGTTCGGTTGGCGGGGGTGACGAAGATGGTGGACAGGTGGAAGTAAAGACAGGGAGGGTGAGGAATTGCTGAGGATGGATAGGTAGGTGGTGAAGTGGACGGGAGTGAGAGGGGGGGGGAGTGGAAGGGGTCTGGGAAGGGGATCACCCACTTTGGAGTGTGGCTCCATAAGAATGACATCAGCGACTGTCTTGGCTTCCTGCCCGAGCACCCCTCTCTCACCTCCCCCCCCACTCTCACCTCCCCCCCTGCCACCCACTCTCTATCTGTTTGTGCGCATGTATGTGTGTTTGTGTTTATTGACATTTGGTTGGGTGTGTTGTCGTCATCGTTGTCGTCGTGGCAGTGCCCTTCATGTTGTCATTAGTTGATAGCTGGCAAACACCCACCCATTCCCCCCGTGGTCGTTCTCTCATTCATGTTAAAATCTTAATATAACACTAGACGTTCTTTCCACTATCTGCTGGAGTCTCTGCCAAAGGTATTTATGATGTTGTTTTTATTTTTAGTCCTTGACGTTATATCATTATTGGAGTACTGACGTCTGTGTTCCATATTAGTGTCGAGGCTACCGGCCGGAGTCTCCAAGGTTCCTAAGTTATATTTCTCCCATAGGACTGGGGATGAGATAACACGTCTAGCTGACCATAGTCACAAGTGTAAAAAAAATCGACGCCATTTTGGTTATTTTGTTTTTCTGTCGCAGCTCGAGTGAAACAATTTAATGCTTTTTCACACCCTTGTTAGTTTGAATAATTTTGGCGGGAAAAACTAACATACGAACCTTTAAGGAACTGGAGATTAAGTTATGTTTAACTAAATGGTAAAAATAACTCCGTATTTGGCAGGTTGCGGAAGCTCTACGGACCACCTTTCGACAGGATTAAATAATTACTGTAAACCTGAAATACAAAACGATTCATCATTCACTAAATGAATTATGAGGGTTGGCGACCACAGCCCGTCTACACTCCATAGGTTCCTGGGTTGTCTTGACCAATCTTCCTCCCAAATTATGTATTACAGTATTATTATCTACGCCTCTACGGGAATACACATACAACTTTCAGTTCCATTCATCCACCTTAGTCTCTGCCTTCTTTTAGTCACCCTAACTTTAGTGTTACTCGTTTACATCTCTACCATTATTTTCTATTAAGATAAAAAGTAAATTCATGTGTGTGTGAGGGAGGGGGAGGAGACATCTTGAGTGGCAGACATCAAGACACCCTTTTCTCTTCTTCACGGTGTTGGGTCATTTACATACCTAATGAAGCTGGGTTCGCTTTCCTCGAGTTTTTGTTTTGTTTCTTCCTCCGTTTTCTTTTAAAGTAAATGGTGTTAATGTTACTGTTGGTGGCTGGATATACGGGCCCCGGTTTTAGAAGGCCCGGATCTTATTGGGCCCCAACTCAACTTAAGCCAGGGCAGCCATTAGGATTAGAGTCCAGTAGTAATGGGCTGCAATTCTAATGGGCCCCCAGTACTTTTAGGGCCTTTTTTTTCTATGGGCCCCAAGTGTATTGATTAAGTTAGATTGGTGTCTGTCGGGACTGGGGCCCATTTGAAGTTTAGCCTTTATGTTTGGTTGCTAAATTATCACTGTTTGGTTTTGTTGTTGGGCGGTGTTCTGCCCCCTAGCCAATGTTCCGTGTTGGATCTAAATTGAAGTAAAACTGTCCTTTGGATAAGATCGATCGCTTTAACCCAGACGACGAGTTTAATTGTCGTCTTAGCTTCCTGTGTGACGTCTTCGCTTTACCTTGCAGAGTCGTGGCACTGCAGGCTGGTTGTGTCACCATAGTGTCGTTGTGTCACTATATAGCGTCGTTGTGTCACCATAGCGCCGTTGTCTCACCATAGTGTTGTTGTCACCATAGCGCCGTTGTCCCACCATAGTGTCGTTGTGTGTCACCATAGCATCGTCGCGTGACCTTGCACCACCCACTTGCGTAAACATGTCCCCGCTACTCCGTGTTTTTGTCGTCAGTATGGAGTGTAAATAGTGAGGCAACTTGACACCTAGCCAAGACCCCGGGGCAACACCATGCTTTAAGGGGAGGGAAGGCTGTTGAGGTGGTGGGTGAGGTAGGTGGTTTAGAGGAGGAGGAGGAGGAGGAAGAGGAGATTGTTGTGGGGTCGTGAAGGAGGAGGGGAAGGTGATGGTTGAGGTAGTATAGAGAAGAAGGTGGAGGTGATGGTAGTAGTGGTATAGAGGAGAAGGATGTTGTGAGGTGGTGAAGGAGGAGAAGGAGGTGATGGAAGTTGTATAAAGTTTGAAGAGGAAGGAAGTTGGAAGGTTGTGGCAGGTGGAGGAGATGTGGGGAGATAATAGAAGGGGGAGGAGGGGGGGGGGGAGGGACACGGAAGAGAAGAAAAAGGCACATTGGTTAGTACGCAGGAGGGTGAGGTGCTGGTGGTTGTTGGGAGGATTGTGGGGGAGGGGGTAGTGGTGGTTGGGGGAAGAGATGCTGAGGGAAAGTGAGAGGGAGGTTATTGCCAGACTTGCGTACCTGGCGATTTTTTATTTATAAATTTTTGTCGCGTTAATGTTTTCGTTTTTTGTGACATTTTATGGTTAAAAAAGAGGATATAATCATGTTTATCTCATTCTGTGATTCTGTTTCAGGTATCAGGTATTTCAGGTGTGCCAAACGTGTAGTATATAAAGCGGTTATATAAAGAAACTAAAAACACTAATCTTACAGTCGCAGTACAAAGGAAAGAAAGACTGATAGAAAAAATAAAAAAGTTTGTGATACTACTTCAGTAGACTGTGTGTGTTGTATCTTTAGACAAAGAACAAGATAAGCGGTGCTAAAATTTGTGTGGTGTGAGAATGGGTGAATATTTATGATAGAGTCGCTCCCGAGGGAGGTATGTAAGACGGGAGGATGGTGGCGCCCCTGTGTTACTGAGAGGGGCGTCCCCCATCCATAGATGGAGGCTGAAATGAAGAACACCATTAGGAGAGATTCTGGCGAAGAGGACATAGCTGACGAGCAGCATTCAACAGCACCTTCTGCAGTAGACGACGAAGAGAGGGAGAGGTTTGACGGTGAAAGTTCAACAGGTGCCCTCAGCATGATGCTGGAGGGCGGTGAGGAATTGCTGGTGATGGACAAGCCGCTGCTGGAGATCCCATGCGGTGTCCATGACCAGACACTGCTGGAGGTGCCGCTCCCCCCCACCAATGACAACAATAATAATAACAGTAATCCTGAGGGCGTGATGAGTCCTCCAGATAATGCCCCGCCGCACGTCAAAGGGATAGCCGCAGTAAAGACGGCGTTTGACCTTGAACACGAGACTGTTGACGAGCCAGATGCCCGTCTAGGATTCATCAACGACAAGGACGACGAGGGTGCCACCGACCTGATGGCGGCCATCTGTCGCGTCCTACCGGAGCTACAGGCCGTAAACCAAGTGTGTGTGATGCGCCACTCCAACCTCGTGTTGACTGAGGGAGTAGGAGCCCAGGAAAAGGCCACGCAGCAGGGGAGTGACGTGCTGTTCCCCGGGGACACACCCACGCCCCCACGGACTTCACCTGATCACCCTGTACTTACTAACCCCTCAGATGAACCACACATGAAACACACACAAGCATCCAGCACGCCATGCCTTGGGTCTACTGAGAATGGCCCACAGTATGAAAATTCTAGCGTTGTAGAATCTCAGGTGGATGTCCTTCATATGGGTAAAAATACAGACCTGAAGCATTTATGTTCAGAGGAGAAGGACTCTACTGCAGACTGTGTCGGTGGAGAGGAGGTGGAAATGACGCCCGCTAGATCTGAGGGCGAACAGAAGTCCCAGTGGCTTGTTGATGAGGAGCACCCGGCAGAAGGACCCGAGACTGTGACTGATGTACTGATGGGAAAAGAGTTTGTAGTTAAAGAGAGAAAGGAAGGCGCAGACCAAAACGGACCGAATGTGAATAGTGAATTAAAGATTGAGAGGGGAGGCAAGGATAAAGGTCAAGGAGACATGGAGAGTGACGGAGAGACTTCAAGCCCGGATATACTAACAACACTCGACAAAGGAGGGGAAGACAACATTGAGGAACTTGTTTCAGACGGAGATCATGCTGGGGACTTGGATACCCCACACCAAAATGCCACAGAAGATAAAAAAGAAAATGTGATTCTGCATCCAGAAACCGGGCTCGACCCACAGCCTGTTGAGGGTTGTAACGAGCCGCACTACGCCACGGTGAGGAAGGGTTGCCCTGTACCCATAGTGGATGACGGGAGAAAGTACGTGAACTGTGAGGTCGTGGAATCAGGAGGACAGAGTAACGACGGTGCCAAAGATGTGAAGGTTGTGATGGACTCTTCTGAATATGTATACGACTGTCCAAGTGAGATAGAGAAGAAAAGTAGCAGTAGTAGTAACGTTAGAGAGGAAATTGGTGATAAAAGGATCACTACTGACACTAACTTGGAGGTTGAAAGTGAAAGTGGCGCGATTGACCCCAAAGAAAATGAAAATGATACCCTGCCCAGGGTCTCTGAGCCAATCTATGAAAGCATCGATGATAGAAATGAAAGAAGCGACGATAGAAATGAGAGAAGCGGCCAGGACTGTGGTAAGACCCAGGGCCTCAGAGTGTGCAAACTAGGTGCTTTCAGGCTTGGTGGCATGACGCTGGTGCTGGTGGCCCGCTGCTCCCTCGCCTGGCTCTACTCCTTTTTTTCCTATTTTTCTTATGTTTTATCATATTTTGTAATTGTGGTGGTGGTTCTCTTTCCTTTTCTCTCTCTATGTACAGTACTTTGGTTCTCGTCCTCAACTAACTAGTATGTTTATTTAACCATGACTCAGAGCTGCACATGTTAGACCGTGAGGTAGGTATAGGTGGGTGCCGTGGGTCAGTGTCAGAGGCCCCTTCATCCATCCACCCACTCCTTCAGTGAGATAAGTGAGTAGGAGAGACAGGTGGACGGTGTTATCTAGACGACTCGCATGGGAAATATTACTACTAAAGGCTTCTATACCCATAATAACTTACCTTTTGGCTGACGTGTGCTCGTGTGTCACAGCTTTTAAGGCGCTCACCCCCATATGTGTTTGTGTTCCTTGGTCGTCTGGAGCCTCACGGTCTAGCACGTGTGATGGATGTTACAAATTTAGCTTTTAAACTTCTTTGTTTTTTCTCTTCAATGTTGATGTTTTTTTCATTGCCAGAAGCTGTGTATGTTGTATGGTGTTTAGTTATCTTTTATAAAGGGCTTTAATTTGTGGGTATATTCAAGTTTGTTTTTGAGTAATGTCACTAATGGTCATGTTTTTCTTTCACAGACTCACGGTCGAGCAGGTCGAGTCGTTCTAGTCGGTCGAGTACCCTGAGTGGCCCCTGGTGCGAGGACCGCATCTACGAGGACATCTCTGACCTCGGTAGTGGCGGTGGCGGCGGTGGCAGCGTCGGGGGCGGCAGTGGCGGTGGTGGAAGCGGCGGTGGAGGTGGTGGTGGGGGTGGCGTCGGCTCTGGTGGCAGCGAAGAGGCCTGGGTGTCGCGTCGCCTCCACGTGCACCGTCAGCTGTCGTCTTCAGACTCGTGGGGGTCCGAGGACTTCGAGTCGTACTCTAGCAACGAGGAGGAGAACGGTGGAGGGTCAGTCAAGACACAGGCGCCAAAGTGAGTGCTGTACCTGGTCCATGTTTTTCCCTCCATGTATATATTATAACGAGTAGAGAATGTTGTGTGTTACTTTACTAACAAGAGAATATTATACTTGCCAGTTATTGTATTCAACCTTTTAGCGGTACTCGGGAGTCATTTTTACATTTACCCAAATGTCGTAGGCGGTTATCACATGTTGAAATTCACTCCCCGAAGGACAATAGCGAAGCTTATATTATTTTTACGCCCTTGTATGGCAAAAAAGTATTGTGAGGTGATGTTTTCTGTCTTTAACTCCAGAAATCTCTCTCTCTCTCTCTCTCTCTCTCTCTCTCTCTCTATATATATATATATATATATATATATATATATATATATATATATATATATATATATATATATAGAGAGAGAGAAAGAGAGAGAGAGAAAGAGAGAGAGAGAGAGAGAGAGAGAGAGAGGCACACAAGTTAGGGAGACAAATAGCAATATTAAACCTTAGACTTGACCACGAGGTTCCAATGGAAACAATGTTTCACATATTAAAATTTGTCTTAGCTGATAACATTGACCTGCCATTGAACGATAATGAATGGTGTCGAACTAAAAAAATGGACTTTATGTTATAATACGAATGATACTGAATAATCTTATCTTGGTGATAGGCTTCGCTCGATAACAGTCCACAGTTGTCATGGCAGGACGGTTGAGGTCGCAGCTGGTGGACTGTGCTGCCTGATTGACAAACTTGTTATTGGGAGTGCAGGAAGACGTTAATGGTGTTGGGGCATTGTGTACCGCCTGAGGACCACTGGCACGCACCGCGGATGTGTTGCACTGAATCGTCAAGCATCTTCGACTTAGTGTTGTGTTGGAAAAGGGTTGGAGAGGGATGTTGATACCAATTTGGTGTTTACGTAATGGACGGGTATCACATGGCGTGTGTTTGACAGACCTAGTGAAAAGGTTCCATTGTTGACGAGAGAAAAGGGTGAAGTTTAACAATGGCTCCTCCAGTTTCTTTGACTAGAAAATTCAGCGTAGATAATACTCCTAAATCTCGAGTTAAAGTGAAACGATCGCAGAGTTTAATTTTTTCCGACAACGCGGCTGGTTCATTAGGTGCTACCCCTGGCAAGACTCTCTTCCGTGGTAGCTGTGAAGTTCTTAATACCTCTCAAGACAGCTTTATGGACGATAAGAATACGCCATCCCAATTGAAAAAGTCTAACTCCTTTTTAGGTAAAAAAATTAAATTAATTCTAGGTAAAAAAAGTAACAAGGTGGGTAAGGCGAGTGGTGGTGCCGAGGATGGTGACGAAACAAATAATGATGTCGAACAGGTAGAAGTGTGCACTCAAGATTGTTCACCTGTTGATGAACGAGAAGGTGAGTCAGAGAACTTGTTGCCAAAACAAGCAGTTGACTCAGGGCTCTCATGTCACCCTACTGCTGTTATGGTCGACAGAAATAAGGTTGGCATTACACCTGATTACGAAGACAATCCATCAAATAAGTCAACGGTGTGGTATGTTAATAACTCGACGTCGGAGGAAGAGGACGAATCGCACTGTTCTAACCAAGAAGATGAATCGCCTGATGAGAGAGACAACAGATTGTCTGGTGATATGAAAGAAAATAAATTGTGTTGGGATGTAAGTGGCCGGGAGAGACAGAAAGACTGGGGTGAGATGGAGGGCAGGAGTGATGATAACGGTCCGTGTACTTGTAGCACGGGCCAGCTCTTCACCATTAGTGAAGAATGTGTTGACACAGATGACGCTGCCCAAAACTCTTCTACAGACAATTCTGAAGGAGATACAGTTGAGTGCAGCTCGTCGTACCTGGCGTCGACGCCACCACTGCTACTGCGATGTCGGATGACCACCAGCAGCGCCGTCACCACCAATCGCTGGAGTGTAGCCGAGTCCGGCATTCACGCCTCCCCAAGACTTATAGAAGCAGCTAACAATTTTATTAGCTTGTCCCATTTCAGCATCCCAGACAGTACAACGCCGTATGATGAGCTCGATTGCAACAAAGATAATGATTCGTCAGAGGAAAGCACTATTCAGAACTCGCCGTCCAATAGCACAGACGAGACTGTGACATCCGGTAACCCTTTTGGCTCTCCTAATTCTTTGGATTTCTCCGAAAACCTGGGAATGAACACAAGCCAGAGTATGATGGAGCTGCCACAGTTTACAGAAGATGAAACACCGTGTCCCAGACAGGCGAAGACATTGACCAGGAACGATCAAGATACAATGAAGCTGAGGGCACTGCGACGTAGTACCAGCCTCAGTTTCAGCCTCCAAGGCAGTACTGAAAAGTTAGTGGTAGTGCTGTGCTCAGTGTGAATTCTGTTGTGTTTTGAAGTCTTAATGTTCAACATCAGTGTTCACCGAGAGATTAGTCTAAAATATTTAACCTCCCAGCTATGTAGGCTATTCAGTGATCAGAAGAATGTCTCATTCACACTCCAGACGCGTGTACATGTTTGTCAACAGACGCGTGTACATGTTTGTCAACAAAAACAAATTCTGCATTGCATTTCTTTATAAGCGTTATACACACTCCTGTCCTCACGGTAGATAAGAAGAATGTCTTATGGACTCTTCACACGTGCACACATACACGTATCAAAAAGCAAACAATAAATAAAATTCATTTCATACGTAAACTTATGCTGTACATGCAACTGTTTACAGCGGCAATATTATCTTCAAGCATTCATACCTACAGTATACATAAGCATGTATAAATATTCGTGCTCATGTATTTCCCTATGGGGTTCCAGTGTGTAATTTACTCGTACAAGTAATCAGTCGCGCTGACACACCCTGTACTGTATATATTTTATCATTAATCATTTGAATTGTGGACACATCTATATGCATTAGTACTTCGATTCAAGTTGTAAATGAAGAGGATCTCATAAACTGCACCAATGCAAATGCTATATAAACTTATAGATGGCGATTTTGCTTGTATGAATTTGTACATTATAAGCATTATTTTTTACCTTACAATAAAAAACGTAGAAATTTCGCAGCCATTGCTCAGGTGCATTTTAGTGGAATTTTTATGTTTGGGTAATTTTGAAGAAATACACGGCCATAAAGAATTGTTAGTTAATATTCGGGATTGACCATACATGGAAGTCGATAGTATTAATTTGTACTGTACAGTCAGCCAAAGATGCAACGCACCGACTCCACCCTGGGTCTCGTGCTCGCTATTTTACCTGGCAATACTTGGTAAAGGAAGGCTGTATGTAAAGGTGATTGTTATTGGTGGATCTGTTTTCAGCTGTATCAGTGTCAGGACAAATATTAAACAAACCAAAGGTATAAATTTTATAATAATAAACTATTCAGTGTTATTTAAGGTCATGAGAAGTTTTCAATTTTTCGTATATTTGCTTAAATAATGAAGAAAATTACTCTATATTAATGAATTGGCAATTCAACTACAACCACAGCTGCCACAAGATTCTCAAATCAAATTTTCTTCATTATTTAAACAAATATACGAACATTTGGAAACTTCTCATGACCTTAAATAACAATGAATAGTTTATTAGTATAAAAAAAATGCCTTTGGTTTGTTTAATATTTGTCCTGAAAGTGATACAGCTGAAACCAGATCCACCAATCACCTTTATATACAGCCTTCATTTATCAACGGTCCTACTAATTACCCAAATGTACCCAAATATAGCCGCAATGAAGGCAAATAATGGTCCTAGATGAATAAATCGGACTACCAATCACTTCTCGACTAGTATTTGGTGTCACAAAGTCACAAAAAATTGGTAAACTTAATTTAATCTGAGTTAATAGATCAAGTGCATGTACCTAACCTAACCTAACCTAACCTCGACTAGTATTTGGTGTCGCGAAGTCACAAAAAATTGATAAACTTAATTTAATCTGAGTTAATAGATCAAGTGCATGTACCTAACCTAACCTAACCTTAAGGCATGATACAATATGACACGGCTGCCGAATAATTTTTAGCGGGTATAGAGTAACATTAATACTCGGTAGGTTAAAAATACATCTTGATTTTTTTTTACTTTTTAATCTTTTTGTTATCTAAGGTAAATCTGGGAACATTTTCAACCATTCTTTATTATTTGTTATACACTACTGTACTGTATACAGACTATAGAAAATTCACGTATTTCAGTTGATTGATTTAATGGTAAAAAAATATGGTCGTTGGGTGTGGATGTAGCTTCTGTTTGCTTTTTTCAGATCTTTAATGAACAAAAATTGCCCTTTTCATTTACTGTCAACATTTTCCAACCAGCCATTCTCATATATTTCCTGGTACTGTATCTAAGTTTTGTGCTTTTTGAAAAAAAAATTTGTAATTTTCTAAACAGATGTTATCATTAGCTACATACTTAAGTTGATCTCAGAAATAGTAACATCACTAATGTTTTTGAGTAAAAAAAGAAATATGATCTTTGGCACATTGCAAAAAGGGGGCTTTAATGTTTTGTTGGAACAGATGCAAAAGGGAGTTCAGTCATAATTTTCTACTCTAGTGTACAGTATATAGGTTTATCATAAATTTATATTTATAAGTAATTTTTTTTTTAATACTTTATTTACACAATACAGTACTTTTCTAAACAGATGCACCCAAATAAATTCCTAGTAAAGTACTTTTGATATTATATTTGTGCTGCCTGGAAAGTCTTTCTAAACAGTTACACCAAAGAAAAATTCTTAATTAAGTAAATTATTAATAAATATATTTGTGCAGCCTGGAGAACTTCAAACAACGTCTGTTGCGAAAGAGAGAACAGTGGCGAGAAAGACGGCAGTCCAGCAAAAGCCTAAAGGATGCCGCACGCAAGGATTCCAAGGAAGACCAGTCGAAGGAATCTGCCAAACCTGCAGAGGAAAGTAAGTAGGAGTGATGACCTGTGTATACTGTCAGGTGGTGGGTGATGTATAACTACAGTACATTACAGTACAGTATACCATAAAGATTTTTATAAATATATATTTTGTTTTAGGAATACTATATTACATCACAGTACAGTACAGTATAATATACAGTTTTGTATATATAGATTGTACCAGTCAAAATATATACAAGTGTATAATATTCAAAAGATTTTATTAAATCGGCAGCCATATATACTGTATATTTATGATAACACTGCCTCTTTTTACAGATCCTCCCTCTACACCAGACAATAAATTGTATAGATGGTTTTCTTTACGCAAGAGCGTCAACTATGACGTTGAGCGACGTAGTAATACCATTGCTAACACTGAGCGCACCAGCTCCTACACCACCACCAACAATGGAACCAATGCCACTAGCAACAACAGGATGCCAAAGCTTTTGGAGGAGGCAGACTCTGAACATGGAGGGCTATTTTCTGAGAACGGGGGAGTGTTTGCGCACACTTTTCAGCGCAGACACCAACCCCCTGCCCTACCACCCATGCCACAAAGCCTCAGTCCAGAACAGATCAAAAGGCGACATATTGTTGCATCTATAGTTCATAGTGAAAACAATTATGTAGCAACCCTACAGAGACTAGTCAATGTAAGTGTGCAATTTATTTATTTAGAATATTCATACTTGAAATAATCAGTTTTTATTGGTAGTAATTTTTACAGGGTAGTTTCTTTATTGGTCAGGTCACTATTACAGTACTGTATACTACTGTATGTCTTAATCTTTATGAGGAGTATAGCACATAATTCTTTATAGTTCATGAGATACTGTACATTATAGTATTAGTTTTTATGGAGCATTATTTATTGGTCTCCTGTTTTTCCTCATTAAGTGAAGGTAAGAAAAAAAGGGATTTGTTTCTCTTTAAGAAGCCGGCCACACATGAAAGCTGCTCTAGAGTATTTCTGTTTTTCAAGCTTCATATTAAAATTGCATCATTTTAATCATGTACAGGACAGTGTATGTTAGATATGATTTCACATCACTTGTTCTCATTGTTATATCTTTCACAGCAAACCTTACTAACTCTGGTACAGTATGAATACAGTACTGTATATGTCGCTAATTCGCTTTTGTCATTAAAATTATATTATGGGACCGTATTATCATTGCCATTCTCTTTTTTCTTCATATAATCTCAGTTCTTTCTTTCATCTTTTACATCGTTGGCCTACATAACACTGTACATTATGTACTCTGATTTACTTTCCTCCATATTTTACTTATTCCTGTAGAAAAGAAGAAAAGATCTGGTCTTCAAGGCATTTTGTTTTTGTTTACCATTTTTATGTGCCCACTGAATGCTTAACAACGATTGCTTACATGTAATAAAATATAAGATGACTAAGAATTGTAAAAAAATTTCAGGACTACAAAAAACCTTTAGAAGACTCGAAACCTCCAGTCCTCAGCACAGCCAAGCTTTCTACATTGTTTCACAGATTATCAGAGATTCTTCAGTGCCACACACTATTCCGTATCGCCCTGGCTGAGTGTGTACGGCAATGGGATCGAGAGGAGAAGATAGGAGATGTATTTGTCGCTTCTTTTTCCAAGGCGATCGTCTTGGACATTTATAGCGACTTCATCAACAACTTTGCTCGTGCCATGGAAGTTGCAAAGCAAGAATCTAAAAAGAAAACTGCTTTTGCTGATTTCCTAAAGGTATTATATTTACATATATGAAAAGTCAAATTTACTCTTTACAATTATTATTATGACTTAATGAATGAAAGAGTAGAGCTTTGTCTCCAGATGTACCTTTTCAATTCATCAAAATGAATAACAGAAATATATTGATTTTGATAGCCATGCAAAAGTTATTTTTATGAGAATTCACATGTTGTAGACTTGTGTAAATAGAATGAAACAAAAGGAAATAGGTAGTCAAAATTTGTTCATGCAATTATACAATGATGTTATCTTACAGATGCGTCAGATCACCTCGCCTGATCGATTGTCATTCTTTGGACTTATGGTGAAGCCTGTCCAACGCTTCCCTCAGTTTATTCTCTTTCTCCAGGTAAAATATCAGGAGGAAAATCTATCTTTTTTTCTTTTCCAAAAAGATTTACAGGGGCTGGTTCAGTTCACTTTTGCCTAAAAGAATGAAGGAAGGCTATTGATGTTCAGAAAAAAAATTAAAAGTAAGTTTAGGGATTATGATACTGTACATATAGGATGGAAATGAGAAATCAGTCAATTGTTGTTTGCAGGTAGCACAGCTTTACCAGATGATTCATAAAAAAAAATACTAATGTTTGTAAATGAGTTTGGAGGAGAATGTAACTCGGAAAATTTCAATAAAGAATTTGAAAGCAAGAAGAGTGAAAATAAGTAGAGATGGGAGACCTGGAAAATTTAATGTTTAGCTACTTTGATGTTAAAATGCAGGAATTGAAACATTATGATATTTAGGAATGGATGTATCAGCATATAAAATAATGAACATGTCATGAGGTAGGCAGGTCAAGACTTAAAAGCTTTTTGTACTGTACCATGTCAAGTGAACTGCATTTAGTGATACATGTTTGCCCCATAGGCTCTTATGATATGCAGGTACTGTACAGTACTGTACCTGGCCAATTAAGACATGTTCCAGGCAAAAAATAATTTGACTATAAAATTTAATCACAATGAAGTTTTCAGTAATGAATACTATACATATAATAAAATTAAGTCAGTAGTAACCCACACCAGAGCCGAGTGAAGGGCAACTTATTGAGGCCCGGTAGCGAAACTACCAAATAAAAACAAACACAGTAAGTTGGTCTACCAGGCTACAGGCTAGCCACGGAGCCTCATGCTGTGTTTACACAGCTGAGAAGAACAGAACGTTGTGAATCTTTTAAAAACTCGTGTTTTTCCTAGCTCCAGGCTACTTAATAGTGAATAATAAACTACTTTATATGAATATGTTCTCTAATTTAACAATGACAGTACATTGTAACAAAACTACAGTATGTTTAGTGATTGATAAACAGAAAATTTAAGGATAAATAATTTGTTGTAAAGGGTCTTTCATTCAAAGGAAAGTTTCTTATATTGTACACGGATAATATTTGCATCTCTCCACCACCATGCAATAGGTAGTGAACACCATTTTTATAATGATATTAATTGTTTGTTCTCATACACAACAAATCAGGAAAATCTGAATTATCACTTAGTTAAAAAAAGTAATCCATTCATTTTTAGATAATCACAATTATTTATTGAACCAAGTACAGTACAACTTTGGAGATTTTTAGACTCACTGGCAAAAATAGTAGATTTTCTTGCCAGTAATTATAGCAGTACAAAAGTGAAATACAGTATGTTAGCTTTGGTGACTTGTTAGGGTAGGCAAACTAAAGTTCTTTGCAAAAATTTCATATATTTTAACACTAACTATGAAAGATTTGATCATGTAGAATTGGCTAGAATCTAAATTTTTATCAGTAAAATGTTCAGTAACTTTTGATTCTCACTTTCAGGACCTCCTGAAACATACTCCTCAGGGGCACCATGACCGGATGTCACTACAGCTTGCTCTCACCCAACTAGAATCATTGGCAGAGATGCTGAATGAGAGAAAACGTGAGGCAGAACAATATCAGGCTTTCCGTGACACCCTCAAGCATATTAATACTAAGTTTGCCTTGCGAGGAATACAAGAAGGTAGCCGCTATTTACTACGACAAGATGATGTTCTTCAGCTGGTGAGTTAAAATATATATGGAAATTCTTTCTATTCTTATGCATTACATGTCGAACATGACTTTTGATAACTTTTGTTTGTAACATTTTTTATCTAAATTCTGGTACCAGCATGAAATTGTTAATGATGCAAATTATAAACGATATACCTATACAATACTGTACAGGCCTGTCAATTTCAAAGAACAAATTCTTTATTGATAAGAAATATCAGTCCAGATTAATTGGCTTTGGAGTAAGCTTTTGAATACAGGAATATAAAGTTTTCTTAAACTAACATCAGGTAAATGTCTGAAATAGGTTTAGGTGTCTTTCTGCAGTGACTTCATGTTGGGTTATTAGGTAACATGTTGTTGGTTTTAAGTTTAACAAGGAACATAGGCAGTTGTCACTGCCAATTTCAGTTGGGATACTTTCAAGTCCTAAATCAGTCAATAGCTCATAAAAATTATAGCCTTTAAGAGTACTGTATAGTGCTGTGGAGAGTAAAGTTTTTAAAATTCTTTTATACAAGAATATTTATTAGATACATATTTATTCATAAGTATTTAACCTATTTTTTTTTTTTTTATTGAGCAGTGTTCTAGTCCCCCAGATAGTTTTTCAGACCTGTCTTCATGAAGATGTAGATAAATCTGGTAAAATGTTATGGTACTGTACGTTGAATTTAATGTCCATATGGGTAAAGTTAAAATGAGCTCATTGCTAGGTCTTGAGATTCTGTTGTTACAGATGAAGCCTCAGGGTAATTTATATGTTGGCTAAATATTTTATTTCTAACAGGAGTTCAACCAAAGTGGCCTGATTAGTAAGAGCAAAGGACGCAGGCTGTTCCTCACCAATGATCTGATCATCTGTGTGACAGTGGTGCCAAAGACAACTGATGATTACGGCCATCAGAATGAGCGACTCTCTCTCAAGTGGGCCTATCCTGTCACGGATGTTGAGGTAACATGACCAGACTTTAAAATCATATGGAAAGTGTTTGCATCCAAAGCAAATCATATATCCTTCATTGGTATGTTTGATCTTTTTAATTATGTTTATACAGTACAGTGCAGAGTACAATTTAGAAAACATTTTAATGTCTTTTGATAACCGTATAGTAATATAAGATGATTTGTGTTCTCACAATGCAGATAATTTTATGATAACTTACAGATTCAAGACACAAGTTCTTCTCCAACTTTGAGTCGGTTATTGGCCTCGGGAGTCAACAAAACAGGGTCCATTAACTCAGCTCGTATCCCAGAGGAAACTATGGGTTCCAACGTAGACAACTTGTGCCAAGAGATGAATGATCTTATGCATGATTATGAAGTGGTGTCCCGAATCTCAACCCTTGTGTCATCACTCAGGGGGACTTATGATGTGAGTTTTCTGTTATTGCATACATTTGTCTGTACCTAATTTGTAGTCTCTTAGTTCTGAGGAATACTGTAAAGCTCTACTACTTTCTTTGTACAGGGTCATTCTTCAGTTCAATTATTTTCTCTGTATGTCAAACATTTATGGGCTTTATGCCATTCACACTGGGGATGCAAATCCTTCTCCAAAGATTTCCATTGTTGTCTATATTCATACTTTAAATATAAACTAAATACAGTACTGTACTGTACTGTATACAGTACTGTATAATATTAAATAAAAAACAATGGAATACTGTATTTTAACTTACTTTGAGGTGTGTATGTCGTATTCCCGGCAGCTTTGTTTGCATGTCACACAGCTGATTGTAGAGGCAGTCGATGATGACATGCCATATTCTTTACAGAGTGCATTGGTTCTAATGCCTTCTTCATGTTTCATAATAATTTCTGCACTGTATATTATCAGTATGTTAACTAAATTTCAGAATGACCAATAATTTTAATATAAAAAATGCAGAAATATTCAAGAGACCAACTTTCTTGGTATTTACTCCACTGGAAACGAATGTAAACATAGAACCAATTACTGTATTGGCGGACTAGCCGATCAGCTGATGCGTACAACAAAACGTGTTTGTCGTAAGGATTTCGTTAATCGAACTGAAAATCCTTATGGGAGCTAATTCGTTAATCGAACTGTTCGTTAACCGAGGGACCACTGTATAGTATTTAGAAAAACAGTAATTTAGAAGCACAGAGTGGATTAATTTAATTTGTAGCAGGAAGAAATGTAGGGAAGATCTATTGTTGGCCTCTTGTGGGAGAAACTTTCCTCTCAATGTATAATTTTTTTCTGGATCTCTTATCTATTAATATTACTGTACTCTAGTTTACAGGAAAAAAATTATTAGGAAAAGCAGTAAGTTATCAATAAAGCTGCATTAGAAAAAAAGTTAGAGCTTGTCTAAAATATATATAACTAAGATGAAATAAAAAAATGCTCATGTATAATAAGAGAACATGGCTTTTTGTGAATTAGGGGAATGTCACTACAGTTAGAGTGAATCAATAACAGTGGATAGTGTGTGTGTGTGTCTGATGGATTGGTTATCCTGCAGCATAGTGGGAAAAGGTTTACAAGATTGAGAAGAAAATTAATGAAGTAATAAGTAAAAATTTATAGATACTGTACATGGCCATACATGAATTATTTATGTCAGATATAATGACATAGCATACATTCTTTATAGTACATCTCACATTTTTTGTGGGATAGCTCTCAGGTAGCAAGCTTACATCTGGGGTTTTGAAAGAAATGAGTGACCAGCTGTAGTACTCTCAGTGAAAATCATGGATGGAGAAGTTTTAGCATGAATAATTCATTTGTACTGTATTATAGAGAAAGGAATGTAGTGCATTATATGAATTGATTAAAAAGGGATTAAACAATTTCAATATTTTTTATCAGGGTCTGACAGCAGAACACCTACAGCAAGTTTCAAACAACATCCAGAGAGCTTTACACATTCGAGATGAGCAGATGGCATGGGTAGATGCTTGCTGTTTGCAATTCACAGCTAAGAGCAAGGAAGGCCGAGAAAAGGAGACATTTACTTTCCAGACCAACAATCCTGTTATCAAGAAGGACTGGATTGTAGGTAAGTTCATACAATAAGTACCTGTATATATGCAGGTGAGAGCCTTGGATAAACTCTTTTTTTTTATGCTCTTTTATTGGCCAGTAAGGTAGAAGTGAAAGTTATGAGAAGGCATCATACTTATTGGTTCAAGGTAACCACTGCCTTACCATACATTGTTAACCATAAAAAATTCTTTGGCACCCTAGGAATAATCTTATTAATGCCATTAATTGTTTGGATTATTTTCATGGCCTTCTTTAAAGTACTAACATTCACTCTACTTCAGTACACTGACATAGTGAATCATTGGCTTCAATACTCACAAGTATATTTTATTGATAGCTTCTGATGGAAATGTTATGCAATGAAGAATCTTGCAATGAAAATTGAGTTTGGCCTGTTCCTCTTTATTTCTTACTGTAATATTTTTGTTGTTGCAGCATTTGTCTCTGAATTTAAGAATAGGAAGATGATTGTACGGACAATTTTATTCCCTCACATCAGCTGAACAAGAGATATAGAGAAATCCAATTGTGATAATTATTTAGTGGTAATGATAAGTAGGAACCTAAAACCAAGTCAGCAATGTGTTTATGATCAAAACAAGGTGAACAAATTACTAGGGTTCATCTCTAGGAGCATTAGAAACAGGACTAGCAAGGTTATCCTTAACCTACAGTACTGTATATCTCATGAGACTTCACTTGGATTATGCTGTTCACTTTAGGTCATAGTACTATGGATGGATATCACTTCCCAAGAAAGCATTCAGAGGAAGATGATAAAGCTAATCCCTGACATTAAGAACCTTGAGTATGGAGGCAGACTTAAAAATCTAAATTTGTATTCTCTTGAGAGACGTAAAGTGAGGAACGATATTATCAAATTGTATAAATGGAAATCAGGGTTAAATAAAGGTGATATAACTAAGATACTTAAACTATCAAACGTGGAGCGAACGCATAGCTATGTTTTAAATTAGACAAATTTAGATTTAGGTGTGAAATAGGTAAACTTTGGTTTGGAAGTAGAGTTGTGGATGAGTGGAAGAAATTAACAAATACTTGTATCATTAACTTAGAACATACTATGAAACTTCAGATATAAGTTAGACAGATACTGTATACAGATATTAGTGATAAGGGTTGGGTGTAAACAGGGCAAATCAGTGTGGGCCAATAGGTCCACTGCAGTTTCCATCATTCTTAATTTCTTATAACAGAAAGGATCATGAATTGTTTCAACTTAAAATAAATATTTATACCTTTATTAATTTACAAAAGCATATTACTCAGTATTGCTGTCCAGTACAATATATGATTATTTGCATTTGTAAGTTGATTTCAACCAATGTTGCCATGTTAATATTAATTCCAGCATTTGGGAAGGGTTTTTTTTTTTAACTATATTGAAGGGATATTAATACTGTACAGTCTCGTTCAAGATTCTTCGAACATTGCTGGAGACAGCTGGCAACTCAAGGCTGTTTGTTTACTATAGTACGTAGTAAAAATTATGATTGAATATAAAAGGTTATCGGTGATTTGTTACTTAATTCCCTGTTGCTTAATTATTGGTTGGGCTTTGTTGTTTTGTATTATATTATACTACATACTATAGTAAACAAACGGCCTTGAGTTGCCAGCTGTCTCCAGAAGTGCTGTGGTTTACCTGATGTTAGAAATACAGTGATTTATACATAATGGTAGAGTTTAAGGAATAAAGAAGTGGAGGGGCACACTAGATAATATTAAACATGTCCTTGACAAAATTAACACTGAAATAAAGTAACCTTTTATCTACTGTATACATACAGTCTCTCCTAGACTTATGACATATTGGCTTGCGACAACCCGACATGCGACGGCCATGGTCGTATAAAATATTTTTCACATTACGTATTATCGAGTACCGACGTTTGGTCATAATGTGACACCGTACAATAGCTTGGGCTGGGCCGCCTCGTGGTGTACTGCATCCATGTCGTAGCCCGCTCAGTTGGTGTTTGGCCGTCGTTGTTGTTAGTGATCGCCCTGTGTACTGACAAAATTTTGTTTGTAATTCCCTTTAAAATGGCTGGCAAGCATAAAAGTGAGAGTTCTCGTGGTGCTGAGAAGAATAAGAGACAGTCAATTACTGTACTGTATTTCATTTTAGAATTTCTATGTATTATTTTTGCATTTTCGACTTAAGACCTGGTCGTCGGGACGGAACCCCGTCGTAAGTCGAGGAGAGACTGTATTAGCTGGGGTACCTGACATTGTCAGGATCTGTTTTTTACACACAAAATTTAAACAGAATGAGTGTAGCCACATAGTCTGTGTCTTTCCTTGGCCAAAATCAAATGCACGTGCAAAAAATAAAAATAACAATGCTAAATTTCTGCTTTCTATGTTAAAAACTGTGATCGTACACAGGAGGACCCTCTTTTAGATAGGGGTCAACCTCCCATAGTTAGACATTCATGAGCATTCTTGAAGCTGTTCACATAAACATACTAAATATCTTAAGAATGGTGGCCATGCTCTCAATGTTTAAAACTGTAGCTATGCATAACAAATAACATCACTAACAAACAAACCTGACTCTGTATATTTGAGTTATACATTGGTT
Organism: Homarus gammarus; assembly: GCA_958450375.1. Lineage (NCBI taxonomy): Eukaryota > Metazoa > Arthropoda > Malacostraca > Decapoda > Nephropidae > Homarus > Homarus gammarus. The sequence continues at coordinate 64,095 of CAUDMG010002476.1, forward strand.
GCAGTAGGAAAAAGTTATTTTGAATGTGATCAAATAATGGTTAATTACTTTTGCCAACAGAACTTCGTTTAGCACAGCTGGCTCTTGACAGCTCTAATTCTCCTGCATGGGATGTACCAGAGCAAGAAAAGCGACCATCAACTAAAATGCCACTATTTGTCAAGTCTCTTCCAGTCTTTTCCTCTCCTCATGATACAGAGGTAAGTTCCTAAAATACTTCATGATTAAAAATTAGCCTTCCTTTATTGTGGATTATTTTAAATGTGTACAGGCATCCCTCGTTTAATGATGAGGTTGCGGAGAATTGGTTTTCTGGGAATTTTTACACTGGCAGGGGTGTTAAAGTAGAGGGATCCTGCAGGCCACACATCATCTCCCATGGTTATAAGTTATGATTTTGTACTTAACTCCAACTTTTTTAGTTGGATTTGGACTTGGGTTAATGAAAATGTTGATGGACTTGGTTCAGTTTTTTTTTTTTTTTAAAGAGTTTCATTACTTAAATTAATGACCTGTACTTAATTAATTACTTATAGTGAATAGAGAAACCTTGGGTAGTACTGATGTTAAAGGAATTACCTCAATTTTGGAGAGGATACATAAAATATTACAATCAAATTTTCACACATCATCCCTGATCATCAACATGCACATCTTGAGTATTGGGAATCCAAAATGTTTGGTCATGGAGTTTCTGTATCAGGGCTTTGGAGAATGTACAGTACACTTTTCTTTGATGCAAAGCTTTTATGTTTTGTACTACTGCACTCTGTACAGTACCATCACTTTGTTTTGAGACATTTAAGGACAGTAAACCCGGTCATTAGTGGACAATGTTCCCTTTACCAGATTATTACCAGTAGAGTTCACTAATTATACTGGACAAAGAGATGTCCCTTATTGGGATTATCCCATATTGAGAGGGTTTACTGTATCCTATATAACCTGTCAACATATTTTTTCACTGTTTCAATATTATTTTATCCATTCTCACCATTATTTACAGTACAGTACAGTACAGGAACATTTCTAGTGATAGTTGTAAATTGATGCTAAAACTTTTTCTCAGGTTAAATGTGGGTGCTGCTACACTGTGACAATGTCCCGGCCCAGCAGGTTGTCAGGAACAGGTCGGCATCACACATACCTATGGTTATGTTCCACAGATGGGGTCTCATCACACATCACCATTTACCTCATGCAACAGGTAAGGCAGTTTATATTTCACAGAGGTGATTTTTATTTTTCCTTCAGATATTCCATTTTACAAAGGAAAACACCCATTATATACCAACCACTTGACAATTGAATCATGGTCCTTTTATGACCCAGCCTTGGTGTGTCATTTAATAAAATTATTGTGTTTTATCCCATTTATTTGTACATTTCTCTTTTTTTTCTTTCTTTCTTTTTTTAAATAACCCCTTGAATGACATCACTTACTCCTTTGATAGTTGTGTGAATACCCTAAACTTCCTAAAGCAACATTACTTAGTACAGTATACTGTATTGTTAAAATCATAACCAGTCACAAGTAACATCAACAGGTGAAAAAATTCAGTTTTGATTCTTGGTACTGTATAGATTCACTCCTTTATAACCTACTTGTAAAATTAAAACCATATTGATTTTACTATAGGTTGGCCTCAGAGAGGTTGTGCGTGTAGACATGGTTGAAGTGTGCGTGACATCGCTGCAACATGTCCCTGGCATCACAACTACAGATGAGCCATCACTGCGAGCTCACACTGTATGGATGGGCACACACTCACACAGGTACAGCACCTCTTGTTTATTATTGTAGAATTAACCAGTTATACTCAGAGCATGATTTTCTCTCTCTCTCTTCAATTATGGTGGCTGGAAGCAAGATCAAAGACAGATTCTTCATCATTCACTTGCAGTCCATTGTTCTTTCATACTATTGTACTGTACTACTGTGATAGATTCTCTCACAAGGCCCCCAGATATATCGACAATTTCATATTTTCCCCATGTGTTTGCGGTACTTCCCACATAGCTCTTCTGTATCTTCTATCATATGCTTTTTCCAGATTCATAAATGGCAGATGCAGATCCTATACCATCTCTGGAAACATTTTCCCTTGTGCTTTCTTAGGCAAACATTTGATCTACACCTCATCATCCTTTTCTGAACCCACACCGCTTTTACTGTAATACAGTTCTTTTAATTCTCTAAATATTAACTGCCATACACTTTCCATTGTCTAGTTAATTCTTATTTTTCTTTAATTTTTTTGCATTCATTGATTTTAAGTTTCCCTCTATACAGCAGAACTGTACATGCTCTCTGTACTATTGGAAATAAAGTGTATAATGTGTTCAATATTTATGTATATACAGTAACAGTATAATAGATACTGTATATGATATAATAGGCAAGTCATTATCTTGTTTATATCTTTTTTATTTACAGTACAATAGATACGGCAGTGTCTTATTCATTCAGTCTTCATCTTTGAGTGACCTAAATGGTTGTTTTCTTGTGTTTGTCTGGCAGGTTAATGGTGTACAGCGGGCTGGACCCAGAACGCCAAACTGAACTTGGCTCAACAACTGTACCAGCTGCCATCACTACCATCAAGTACCACTGTGATCAGGTAGGTAATGGTGTAGAGTGGAGTGCTGCTTTCAGGAATTAAAAGGGTAATTTTTCACAGAGATGATTAGGAATTATAATTTATAAATGTGGGTTTGCTGTTTATGGTTAAAAGAGAGTTATTGTGGTAGGTAGATATGTGAGACTTCTATATGTAGATATTAAAGGTGTTTGTGGAGTTCTGTTATGTCTGTACACCAGACCCCAAGCTTTGGAGAAAAATGGTTAGGGTGGAAATAATTTGGGCAAGGGGCAATGTGCTCACTGTTGGTAAACATTGCGCGTGCCATAGGTACATGCATTTTCCTGCAATCTGAGGCATTGATTTCTTGTGTATGAGGTCCCCTCTGAGCTGAATAAAATGTTTCACATTACTCAAATTAAAATTGAAGGTGGCCTCTCCATAGTAAAAGGTTTAGTGGAGATAGTCTACTAACCTATTGTGTACAGGGTCCCCTCTGAGTTGAATAATATTGTTTGGTGTTAGCCAAATCAACTATTAAAAGTGTCGTCCCCATAGTGAAGGCGTTAACGAGATTAAATGTAACATTTTCCTCTTGATCTTTCTTAAAATAGATAAAACAAAAGTTTTCATTGCTAACAAACAAATAGCCTTTGTGTGATTATCAGCTGATTATCTGTTCTAAACAACACCGACAAACAGATGAATGTAGGCACCACTTGAGTGGTCCATGTGATGACACTAATTACTGTAGTACAGTCAAGGGGTGTCTTTTGACATTAAAAGAGTGTCAGTAATAATTGCAGAGTAGAGATAAAGAGGATGTATTATTTTTAATTTGAGAAATGGCTCAAATGCTTAAAAATAATATGCTGTGTTTTTAATTTCAAAATGGTAATAATTTTTAAAGTGAAGTTTGCCATATATGAACACTTTGAAGGCAGCTTGGTGCATACATGTGTTATGTAGTTAATCACATGTCTACTACGGTACTGTAATTCTTATGCAAAATTTTAGTTAAATGTTTAATTGTTCTCCACTTTATTAGTTAAAAAAAATTGTCTTCTCCATTCAAGATTAAAAAGTAGAATAATGGAAAGACGAGATACAGAATTATATTTTATTTGGTTCAAACGGTTGTTGTTTAACTATCAGCAAGGAGGTCATGAGTAGATGTAAGACTTAAGTGTTTAGGAAATAGGATAAAGATTCTAAAAAGGCTTTTATTCTTATCATTGCCTTTACTGTAGTACTTGTTTTTTGTTTTATTGCATTTTTATATTATTTTTATAAGTTTTGTACTGTACCTCATGAGAACAAACCTATGTGTTACAGGTATATGTAGGTCTTTGTAATGGGTGTGTCCAGGTGTACCGCCGTGGTGCTGATGGTGCCTGGCAACTACGTGAACCTCTCAACATAATCCTGGGCTCACAGGCCGTCTCAGCACTCCTCCCCATCAACACTCATGTCTATGCTGCTTGTGGGGACCATGTACATGTTATTGATTGCTTTACAGCAGAAGTTACTGTAAGTAAATACTGTACCAGTTTTTGTTTTGTTTTCCCCAGTCATGCAACACCCCTCTGGTAGCACTGCAGGGTGGTTGTGGCCCAAAGTATCACTCTCTTTGCTTGCTAAATTTTATCACTTACTGTTGCAGCATTCTCCAAAACCACTCATATTCATTCTCATAATCTGCTTCCTCCTAAATGTCCAACACTCACACTTTGTTGCATCCAGTATCCTATCCTTCCATATCCTTGGTTTGTCCCTCTTCCAACCATCCATCTCTGAATTATACACTCTAACAAACTTTTATACCTCTATCCCATTCTCTTAACATATACAGACCACCATAACAAACTCTAATCTGCTCTGTACCTTACACTCATTGCTACATTTCTTAATTTCTGTGTTTCTTATTCTCAATATACTATTCATCCAACATATTATTCTTCAGCTAATACTGGTAATTTGCTTCATCTTTAATGAATTCAGAAAGTGGATTCTTAGAGTAAAGGGGGAAAAGAAGGGAGACCAAGAGATTATAGGGAAGAGGTGAAATTAGCCATTTCTTTTACCTCAGCTCTTGCATCCCACAATTATTACTTACCGTATGTGCCTACAGTTACTCTGTAGTCACCAACTCCTAACATGCCATACATTCATAAAAGAACAGACCTGTTAGGGAATATGATTAAGAAAATGTGGTGTATGCATTTGTGTAAGTGTTTCAGTAAAATGCACAGTATCATTTGTAATACAGTACTTTATTTCAAGGCTTCTAATAAAAGTAGTAATTTTTTATGAAGATAGAACTACTCTTTATTAGAAAGGTTAACTAGAATTGCCAGGCTACTGTACAGTTCGGTGGTTCAGATATAGAAAAAAATATTTTGAAACATTTTTATGGATATTTTTCTTGTTCATTGTCATCTTAGAGAATGTATGTGTGTCAAGTTCCACTAGGAGTCATCAAATCTCCAACTATCCCAACCAAGTCAAATGCCACTACTGTACTTGTTACTGTCTTATATATGCACAAATAAACTGTAAACATTAAAGTTTTGGTTTACAATACTGTACTGTATATGATACTGTACCACAGAGACATGCTGGAATAGGTGTGACTGTGCATTCATGCATTTATGTCCATCCATCCATCTGTCAAAACTGGCATATTATGAACATGATAATTTAGAAAAACAGAATTGGATTTTCCTTGAACTTGGTACAATATGTGGAATAAAAGATACTGTAGCTATAAGATTATTTAAGGAATACGTATATATTTTTCCTCTGTTCTGGAGAGTTGGGGACTAATTTGTCATTATGGTAATCGGGGACCCTAGACATATGGTCACCTTGTTGCATTTAACATATTCATTGAGACTGAGCTGTGGCGGTATATAAAAATATGGAAGATATTACAATGTTTGGTTAATGTACATTTTACTGTAGATAATATTAAAATTCATTTGGGTCATACTTCACAAAACAAATTGATACTGTATATTTAAAGCTTTCCATATTAACTCAGACATTGAACACAGTGAAATTTTGGTCTCAAAACTTTTTATTAATACTATGCTGTATAGAGAAAGCTAACATGTGTAAGAGACCTCAATACAGTACGTACTGTACATGGTGACCCAAATTGGATAAGTGGAGATTTAATTATTTCTTTAAAAGCTTTGCTTATTTTTTTTTTTTCATGGAAAAATATTGATATCCTGGACCAAGCTCAAGGGGTGCTTTGTATGTGCTGTGCTGGTATGCATTCTTGCACATATACGCCACTAACAAATATAAGAAGAAATTTTCATTATACGCCTGTTATATCACAAATACGCCATCCGTGGTTTTATACTGAGTCTGTATGTACCCAAATATTATGTATAAATAGCTTTAAAATCTTCTAATATAATGTAAAAATAACCAGAATAAGTAATTTAGGTGACCTAAAAATACAATTTTTTTTGCACTTTAAAATTCATCAGTCACCTCTGACACAATTGTGTGCCAGTGCCTTTGTTATATGTAAACTAGAGAATTTGCAGAAAGGTAATTTCATTGTGCTTGTGTGCGTTTTTTCTCAGCCCTTCTCAATTATAGCTGATTGGCGGTTTCAAACCTGTCCGATTTCGTCCTGAAGTAATGAGGTATTTCTAAATGAGTTTATTCATAATCATTGGGATGACCGTTTCTGACGAGAAAGATATTTAGCTAAATTATATAAAGATGCATGCATTCATTATTTCAAACATAAGTACGTAGGAAGTTTATCAGAAGTATTATATACATGAATTAATTGTTAAACTCTGGTAGCAAATTCACGATTTCGGAGGATGCATTTAAAATACTGTACACCTATTTTTACCAACAATAAGGCATACTAAGACAAATTATATATCAGTAGTACTACATTATACAAAATCTAACATTTTAAAAGATTTGAATCACATTGAAATATTTACAGGGCCGTCAGCAGAGGCGGGAAATGCCACTGTGAACAACTTCATATATACTTGAAATTACAAGTTGAAAAATAACATTAACACAGCTTGGCCTGGTAGGGGGAGAGCTATGGGGACAGTCTATCTTGGCAACATGCCAAGTCCACACACACACATACACACCTATGCTCTTCATATTTCTTATCTTATAGCAACATATTTTTTTATATATGGGTACACTCCATAAAATGCAATAAAATAACCCAATAACAAAAACAATACAAAAGAACACTTTGTGAATGAGTGTGTGTGCGTGCATGCATACGTACATGCATGAGTGGCAGTATATTTGTGTGTACGATATTTTTAAGTGAGCGTAACCATTTATATTAACATTTGCCATTGCCATATGAAGAATTCTAGAATACTCAGTGTATTTTTCGGCTCCACGGTTTGGGAGTACAGGTACAGGAGTGGGATGAATGTGTGAATGGTCCTATTGAACTTTATTAATGTCTAAGCTGTGAGGGTCCGTACATGCGAAAAAAAGACGCTCGTATGAAGCTGGCCTTACATCAGAAAATGAGAGCTGTGGCTAGCCCTCCCAGTTTGAAATATTACTGTAGGGTATCATAATTTTTATTTGCGAATAAGGGGGGTACGCCTTGCGATTAACGAATAAGGGTGTTAAAATATCAATTGCCAATAAGCAGGGTTGTGAATAGTGAGGTATTTCTGTACCCCTAATTACACTCATTCTCATGGGGAAAATTGTCTCCTCATAAAATGTTTCACTAAGTTGCTTTTCTCTATAACACATCCCCGACGTATAGTGAGGACCTCCTGTACCAGACATGGTAAATGGCTTCTTATATCTATAAATGTAAAAGTAAGAGGAGTTATGTAATGTATGATGTACAGTACAGTATACTGTATTTTTTCTCTTTTTTTTTTGAGAAGCCTAAAATAAGATTTATTTTGACTTTTGAAAGTGAAAGCATAGAATAATTTATTGTTAAATACCATATTTCTGTGTTTTTTATTTATTTATTAATACAGTGGGGTATGCTATAACGAATCTAATTGGTTCTAGAACCTTGTTCGTTATAGCATTCGTTCGTTATAGGATTAATCCGTTCCAGGCCCCCAAATACAACCACTTAACACTGAAAAATATAATATTAAATTGTAAAAATTGTAAAAAAGTGCATAAATATGCATCTAAACCCTTGAAATAAAGAATATCATTAATACTTGTAATACAGAAACAATAAATTAGTAAAAAAAAAAAAAAAAAAAAATTTATAATGTTCGTTGTAGGAGTTTCGTTCGTTATAGCATTATCAATCTTATAGGTAAAACCGTTCGTTATAGGAATATTCGTAGTAGGATCCGTTCGTTATAGCATACCCCACTGTAGATAGCTGCAATGCTTGAAGAAAATATATGCCCTGTATAATAATGTTGCTAAAATTCATTTTGTTTATTCACAGAAGAAGTTCTCTGTTCATCATGACGGTGCTGGTGGAGTTCAACTAATGGCACACTCTGGCATTGGACTGTGGATTGCTCAGCAGAACACCTCAACAATCTGTCTTTATCACACCGAAACCTTCCGCCATTTACAAGATATTAATGTTGCTTCAAATGTTAATCGGGTGTTAGGTGAAAGAGGTATTGCTGCTTCCAGTGTTAATGTGACGGCACTGCTAGCCTCAAGAGGACTCTTGTGGGTGGGCACAAATGTAGGTGTTGCACTCACTATTCCATTGCCACGTCTGGAAGGTGTGCCAATAATCAGTGGACGTGCAAATATTAGCTATCATGCTCACAATGGACCGATAACCTTCCTTCTAACACTACAGCCGCATTCAAGACCTCAGGCCTCTCTTCCTGAGTTAAGACCTGGTTCTCGCCCTTCCTTACAAGATAACCATAGTCACTCACAGCAGCAAGAGAGTTCTCGAACTCATGGTTCAGATGACATCCGCAGTCTCATAGTCACACCAACTCCTATATCACGACTGGAAAAGCAGCAGAGTGATGGCAGTCTTGTACCACCAAAACGTGTACCTCCACGTTTGCGGCAGCAGTTGAGTTCACCTGTAATATTGCGGCGTAAACCAAGAGATACTCAGCAGCATATGCGACGCTTGTCTAAGACTTTGCCACGTGGTTTGGGTCTTGGAACTTTAGCAGGTAGTCAGGAATGTGATGTATATGGTCTCTATGGAGATCTGTTAAATGTTCATGAGTATGAAGATGAGCCTATGGTAATTGGTGAGGGCTTTTTATTGTCCCGTTATGATTCTATGCGCCGCAGTGACCCAGAACTGGCAGTTCCAGCTCAACTTAGCACTTTGGATCGTCGAGTGCGACTCAAAGCCTCACGCCCACGTTCCTTAGATCTTTCAACATGGTCCATGGACTCGAGAGCCTCCTCAGCCTGCACCACATCCTCAGGGTCTGAAGATGGCAGTGGTGGCATGAATAGTGTTATTACGTCAAGTAATGCTTCCACAGGCCAACATGACTCTGTGCCTCTGATATCATCAACAAGTGGCGGCACCACAAGCCGATCAACTGTGTCTGGACGTCGCAAAGAAAATGACCAATCACGCACTCTGATGACACTGATGGGTGGACGTGGCTATGTCAACCTGAGGCAATTACAAGATGGCCAGCCTCCTCACACCAATGACAAAGATGCACACATTGTTGTGTGGGAGATGAAGCTTTAACCAATCTTCTGTAGACCTTTACTTCCTGTAACTTATTTATCTGACTCATTTTCCAATACTTTTTACAAACCCTGTGCAATTGTGATATGTCTAAGTTTTGTGCCCATACTTAGAATGAACCCTATATGTTACATATTTAGAAAAGTGAATATGTCTTGTTTGACTTATAAATGGTTTATGTCAAGCTTCCAGCACAACAAATTTGATGTCTGTGTATTATATAAACGCTTATGTCAAGGCTGCTTTATGAGAAGAAAATATCTATTTACAGTAACATTATATTACAGGATGTTCAAGTGTAAATATCAGATGACCTGCTATTTTAAATACATTATTTTGGTCAATACTGCAGACCTTGTTAACCTGCTATGAAAATATTGTATAAGTGTATGTAATAAAAGAATATTATTTTAACAGTGTTTTATTAAAGAATTTCAACACCAAGGTACTGTTCAGGACATTTCCATGTACTACAGTCACTTGCTGTCCTTGAACTGTAAATCCAAACAATTGAATTTTATAGGTAGAAGGTAATAGGCAGCTATCAAACAGGGAGGTACTAACGCCTGGGAAGATATTGGAAGCATAATGGTAGACCCTGCTGCTATATGGCATCACGAAAATTGTGACCAAGTCCCAGGTTGCTGATCTGCCTTTCTGCCTTATTTACACACAATTGCAGGGTCTCAATTGTTTCTCTTACTTTGACAACACAACATACAATATATTGTTTCTCTTGATTTGATTAATATTTTTCCATTTGTTTTTATTTTTGGTTCAATTAACCGGTAATTTTTTTACCATGATGTGGATCGGTGACCTGTGGGCTAATCCCCATAAAACAAGTAGGTTAGATACTTATTTCTAGGAACAGTGTGTATGGGGTGATGGGGTCCAGAGGGTTAGAGGTTGGGGGTGGTGGCGTATAAGGCAGTAAGTTGTGTGCTACAGTTGTCATGGATTGCTGATGGAAGCGGTGATTATGATTTAGGAATATGGATTGACACTTGTAGTGAATCATAAAATTAGCACCATAAATTTAAGTCTTTATAGTAAGTCTAAACAACTAAGATACAGTCAACCCTCGCTTTACGCGGTCCCACTTTACGCTTTTCCACGTTTACGCGGTACCCTGCCAAAACCGGAATGCTCACTTTTCCCGGTGTGTGTACCCTCTTACGCGGAGAGCGGAAGGAGCAGGGTGAGCACAAGGTCGCCCAGTCATCATAAACATTACCGAGTTCTTCACCCGCTACCCACCACAGCCAGCCCAAGTCAGTGATAGTGATAATGATAGTGAGGATATGGACTTTGAGGGGTTTGACAAAGAGGCCCTGCAAGCCTCTGTGGTGGATAGTGATACAATTGATACAAGTGATACAGGTGAGGGCCAATAATCTGCCCTCTGCCTCGGAACCAACCCCCCATCCCCGTGTGCCCAGCCATCTTTTCTACTAATGTAAGTGTTAAAAAACCTAATATTATTGATATTTATCTTAATTATTAATTGTGTGTGCATACCATCATAAAATTAAGAACATTTTTACTACAACGTAGGTATTGTGTCTGAAAAAGTGGAGTTTGGGGGTCGGCCTGGTCTCTATTTCAATTAATCCCATATGTTATGTTGTTCACTTTTCGCGTTTCTCACTTTACGCGGGCCGCCGTGGGTTGAATTAACCGCGTAAAGTGAGGGCTCACTGTAGTAGTGAAATTTAACCCTGCCCCCTACTCCCCACCACACTCCTTCACTCCTTGACAATACGTGTACTGTATGTACTTACCCATTGTCACCGCCATCAAACAACTTTGTGGATTAATATTAACGTTCCCATATGAATGTGTAATGTCAAACATTTGACATGTGCAGAAAGATATGCAGGTAATTGGAAACTAAATTTGGTACATATTCATTATAAGCATAGTGCTAGATATATTTAAACCATGTGAAATATTTAATTCTGAGGATTATGCTTGTGATATGTTTGTGCAGATATGTGGTGATTTCTCTGATTGATTATAATCCAATGGTGTACTGGAATTCATTATATTCATGACATAATCTGAGGTGAATAAAAAGTAATTTATCTCTTACAACACATTTTATTAACTTTGATGGCATCGTCATTGGTTGAACTTTATGTTATGTCACTAAAAGCTTTCCTTTTTTCCCTTCAGAAAAGGACTTTTTTATAAATGACATGTTTGATTTGGCACATTCTTATGGGAATATTGGATCCACAATGTTGTATGGTGGTGGTGATACTGGCTGTGTGAGTGGAGGGGAGGGGGCATGTTTACATCTCACGAGTGTCTTGCCCATTTAGATTTAATAAACAAACTTAAATTATTGGCACTGATTTTATAGAATGAAGACAAATAACCCATATTCCTATATCATAATCATAGTAGGCAGTTATCAAACAGGTAGGTACTACCACCTGGGGAGATATTAGTAGCATAACGTGTTGTTTAATGGTAGACCCTGCTGCCCCATGGCATCACAAAAATTTTGACCAAGTCCCAGGTTGCTCATCTGACTAACTTTCTGCCTCATTTACACACAATTTCAGGGTTTCAATTGTTTCTCTTACAGTACTACTTTAACAATACAACATATACTGTGATGTGTTTTATTTTTCCATTTTGAATCCCCCCCCCCCCCCCCAGGTCCTGCTGTGGGTCGAGGACCTGTGCTTGGGTGGCTAATACTCAGAGTTTTAATCACCCTCTTCTGTTGCTGGAGATCATCATGTTTACAATCAGAGTTTTAAAAAAATTGAGTCTCAAAGGACACCACACTACTGTGCTTGATAGGGAGGTATGGTGGTAAAATTAACTAATTCCAATATTATAAGTTAATTTTACCACCACACCTCCATGTCAAGCACTGTAGTGCCGTGTCCTTCGTGACTCAAGTTTTTAAAACTGGTTTCAAACACAACACCCCCTGTCAACAGAATAGGGTGATTAAAACTCCGGGCTTAATCCTCATTAAAAAAAAAAAATTCCATCTGCAATACAGTACATGCATAATTTGCTTAATTAGGCAAAACATGGGAACTTCAGCGCACAACTTACTGCCTTTTATACCACATCCAACCGCTCACCCTCAAGCCCTCACCCAAACCATCATTCAGACTGTTACTAAAAAAAATATTCTATTCCTGTTGGTTCAGATTCAGTTCTTTGGATTCACAGTTTATGGATTCTCAGTTTATGGAGAGTGGATGACTGAAAATGTTCCTCAGCTGTACCAAGTTATTGGAGACTTATTTAAAGTTAGTACCAAATCTTGTCTTCATGATGAACCCTTGGATTAGTTATTTAGGTTGGTAAAAAGTTGTACATTGTGAAGAGTGAGCTTTGGATTGAATTGAATTGAAACAGTTTTAGCCAGAAAAACACAGATACAGAGTGGATAATAATACAATATTAACATGGCTGAGACAGTTGAGAATCTGAGCTCTCTTTTAGGCACCTGATATATATACAGTACTGTACTATATATTTATCTCAAGGAAGTATTATGTAACATTTAGTATCATCTGGAATAGTACAATAGCATGGTGGTAATAAGAACATCTCATAATGTTACCACGGTTATCACTTCAATATTTATTTATTTATTTATTTATTTATTTATTTTTTATATATACAACAAAAGGCTGGGTCATACAGTATCTTTATTTTAAGTGGGTCAGTTTTCTTGAAAATTGGAATTACCAATTGTACAGTACATACTGTAAAATGCTGTCCCACAGAATTCATCATCACTATTATGTGTATTGAAAAGTGCAGAATCCCTATATCATCCAGTTGGTGAGGCTTATTACTCAGTATAGGTAGTGAAGTGCCCATAACGTGACAGCAGCTTCAATCTTCATGTCTTACTGTGTTTCTTGCATACCTGGTGTGTGGTGTTCATTATATTTATACTGTATACAGTACTAGTTACATATATACAGTACTGTATACCTGTACTGTAGTAGATGCCAAGCACCCTTTGCAACTATCCAGTGATGCTGCAGCTAGCAAGTAAATGAGAAAGGTTTCAATTTTTAAATTATGACAGAAGTCTGATCATCGCCATATACCCTGTACAATACAGTAGTATCATGGCGAGCTGACGCCTCAGCCACCATATGAACTGTCTCCAAAAGTATTTATGAGCTGATTTTCTTTTTTATTTATTTTTTTAAGTCAGGAACTGATTTATTATATTTTCAATGGTTATTGTTCAGTGGTAACTTATGAAGTTGACAATGTTCACTAAGGGAAGGGCATATGAGTGACAGTAGCAAGAGAAAAGAGATGGCAGAAATACAGGGGACTAGAAGGAAAAAATAGTGAATGAGTGTAAAGGAAGAGCAGATGAAAGAAAGGGGGAAAGGCTGTTAAGGATATCAAAGTTATAAAGAGGAATGCATCAATCATGTGGGGGTAAAAGAATAGACTCTAGACTGCATAAGCTCAAGTGAGAAGCAGCTAAGACAAAGACAATAAAATCTGACAAGTCCTACAAAAGAAACCTTTCGAATGTAAGCACAAGCTCACAGATGCAGTCATTGATAAATTGACTGGATCAAAGTTCTACAGCCTCACGACAGTGCAACTCTCAGTAATGAACTCTACTCTGCAACACACCCTTGGATATAAGAGTGCTTTAATAATCAAGGTAGTTTAATTTGGTGATATCAGTAAGCAAAATGTAATAACATCATACAAAATTTTTTTAGTGATTTATATTTGTCAAGGTGTACTGTATTCTCAAGTACTGTATTGTAGTTGTTACACACCAAATTTCAGGTGTCTATGATATATATGTCAGGCGATGTGGGAAAGTAAAATATATGTTTTGTTTTTTTCTCAGGAGCTGTTCCGTAAAATTGCTTTCTTCTATTCAAAATGTGTATAAACGTTTTTTTTTTTTTTCTGGACCGATTTTCGCCATTCAAAGTTCAATTTACTAAAAGCATGATGGAGTTTGATATTCAGACTTTCTTATTTCAGAGTACAACCATAGAACTCTACACAGTATTGATTTTTATGGAGGGAGATAGAGAAAAAATGAAGACTATAGCATATCCATTGAAAATTATTTGTTTATAATTAATTTGACTTTTCGATTTCACTTGAGGAAGTACAAGTTTGCAGGATACATTGACAATACTATTTACTTCCTACTCGCGTGACTAAAACCCACTAATCAGCGGAAGTCACGATGTCATGTGATACCCCCAGCTTATGCTCAGGCTTGTGAATTTAACTTGGAGGGGGCAGATCAAGGAATATAAAAAAAGGGGGGGGGGGGGGGTCCAAGAAGTTGTGGGAGGGAACATGGCAACTACAGTACAGCGAGCCCACACAGCTGAGGAATTCATTTTTTGTAGTGTGTGTGTGTGGGGGGGGGGGGGGCATGTACACTTGATGTTAGGAGATATTCTGAGGTCAATAGTAATTACTTTTTACTGTACAAAGAACGCCTGAGTACAAAACTGCATTGGTTAGTCACAAGATGGCTTCTTTATGTAAAGGGTTTTATTTCTCATGTTGGCAAACCATTTAAGGTGTTTTTTGTAAATAATGCAACTGCTTTTGACAATTTCAAAGCCAGTGGTATTCAGCATACTTCCATAAAGTGTTCAAAATGTGGTGTAAACTGCCACAAAACGACGCAAAATTGCCAAGACACAGGTAAGGTTAGGTTGTGTCAGGTTTCATTTTATTGATTAGTAGGATATTCTGTTGTAAATACTGTATTATCTAACAGATGTTACTATTGTTGACAAATATCGGAAAACTTTTGTGCTTTATGAACTGTCATTAACTTAGATAAGTATTTTTTTAGTCAGACGAGAAAATAATGACAACTGAAGAATCTCGATGTTTGTACCTGTGAGCTAAACTGTGTATAGCTCCATCACTCATTTATAATATTATGTTCAATGATATTTACTGAATAAGCACGATTAAAACTATCTTTAAAAAAACTCCCTTTAGAATATCACCTTATGGTTCTTGTAATACTTGGTAATTTTCATATATATTAGTTTATAATGCCGGTGACGTGATATTTCTACCTCAAAAAATTTCTACCCTGGTGTTTTATCCTGCTATGCGCATCTAAATGGACGCCATAGCCATGAAAAAATATATATTTAATATTGAAAACTAACACGATGCTTAATATCGCTCAATTTATTGACTTACAAGTGGCGACAGGTGAATTTAGTTATTGCTGGTTAATTATAAGTACAGGTGTATGCTTAAAATAAAAAGGGTATTGCGAGGCTGCTAGCTGTCACTTGCATTTTCCTCCGTTTTATTGATATATTTTTCAGGGATAGCGCCCAAAACTTTCTTTGTCACAATGTTTAATTTACTGAACAATCTTGTATGTCTGCTGTTTATTTTGAACACCTTATGGCGGGGACCCAGAGTAGCTATGGAGGTTGTTACACATTTGTTTCCACTATTGTGACTTTTACTTTGTATAAGTATTTTTTTTTTAGATTTATTAAGTCCTACAGCATAAATAATAAAAAACCTAATAACTATCACTATTTTATTAATTTATAATTTTAGATTAAACAACAATATACAGTAGTCGCTCTCGCATGACCCAGTATTTAGTAAACTAAATATTAACACATAAGGACATGAATACATGTTTTTGCTTTATATGTGTAAAATAAAATAACTTGACTAATGTTGTTTAGTACCCCTGTATATTGCTAACCTCAACGATACATGGCACATCCTCACAGTTAAAAAAATAATAAATAATGATAAGCCAAGTTATTAAAAGAAAAAGAAATAATTCTGTCAATATTAGCCTGGCATCTTTCACATTCCCTTCCTCCTCCCTTGGGTCGTTGGTTCGAACTTTGTGGAAGCTGTTTCGGTCTAGATCGACTTAAGCCTTATTAATTTCGATCATAAAAACTTATTTACCTGATTACTTTGTTTACAGCAGTGAAGTGTACAGGTAATGGTCTCGGTGCTCTCCACTGTCACCCCCCCGACCCTTAGGCCCTACCTTATAAGACTGTGTGTATTAAGAATGAACCATAGCGGAAGTGAAGCATTATTCTGATGGCGCAACACATCACCAAACGGAGGATCAGGTAAGGTAGTCATTAGTCAGGACAAGTGGGATGATTTATTAAAAGAAGAGGTGAACAACTACGGGATTTTTGGTGAGAATTTCGGGTACAGATAAAATCAGGTAGAGAGCGGCGGATGGAAGGAGAAAGTGAGATTAATTATTAAAGCACAAGATACAGGAGCGAGGATATTATCAAGGTAAAGAGGGTAGAAATTTTTGAAGATCGCGGTAGCCATTTGCATTGTTCTAGCAGTTTTCGAGCAAATGTTCCGTCCACAGGTGTAGGTGTTCACGAGTACCATATAAGGCTACACTGTCGCCACGGGGAAACTGACCTCATAGAAATAGAGTATGGCCAAAAAATAAGTGTGAAATTGATTAAATTTTTGCTGAGGTAAACTTTGTGTGTGTGTGTGTGAAATTTAGGGAGGGAGGGAGAGTATTGTTGGTGTTGGAAGGGCGGGTATTGTCGACCTTGGAAGCGGGTGTGTTGTTGATCTAGGAAGGGAGATTAGGGTTATAAGGGAGGGTCTTGTCGCTGTAGGAAAGGAAGGTATTGATGGTGTAGAAAGGGAGGGTATTATTCTTTTAGGAAGGGAGGGTCTTGTTATGGTCACTTTAGGATAGTAGCCAGGTTAGGTTAGGTTTGGGCAGTTAGCACCAGAAACGAAGGTCAGATTCGTTCGAATTACAACAAGAACCATCGGAAAAACGTATTTTTTATAGAAAAATCGAAACCTGGCTACGATCATAAATGGCAGGGCCGTAACCAGCCATCATGGCGCCCAGGGCAATGGCTGAATTTGCCCCCCCCCCCCCCTCGTTATGGCTCCCCACCGCCACTATCCCTCCACTTCAGCCTCAAATAATTATATCTACTAAATTTTAATTCATATAAATAATGTAGCATGATAGTAAATAAGGGATTGCTAAGACACTGATGATGATGTATAATTTTATGGTTGTATCAAGACTTGAACAAGTTAACTTCAAGAACTGGAATAATTATCTATAAGTAATCAGCAATTTGCTGCTGAAAACACACATAATCAACATTCAGTTGAGAAAATACCATAACCCAGTGGATTGTTTAACTTCTCATTATAAAATTATTTTACTCTCCAAGTAAACAGATTCAATAATAATCTTGGGCAATTCTGATGACAGATTGACCAAATTTTACTCTTAATCCTAAAAAGTAAATTTATTTATCCAGTATTAATTATCATAACACAATGCACAGTATATTAACCTATCCAGTGTAGCAGTAGTACAAGCTTTTCTGCCAGAGTAATTCTTTCCTTTCCTTTTGTTATCTTCCTTTGAAAAGAATATGTTTTAAAAATTCATAGGCAATTTGGCGCGCCCCTCCCCCTTACCTTGGCGCCCAGGGCGGCTGCCCCCTTCTGCCACCCACTAGGTACGCCTCTGATAAATTGACCATTGTTATTTTGGGAAGGGAGTGTATTGTTTATGTAGGAAAGGGGGATGTTGTCAGTGTTAGATGGGAGGGTATTGTCGGTGTATGAAGGAAGAGTATCGTTGGTGTTAGAAAGGGAGGTATTGTTGGTGTAGGAAGGAGGGGTAATGTTCTAAGAGGGGCAGCAGTGAGGGAGGGGGTGTTGAACTAGGGAGGGAGGGGGTGTTGAACTAGGGATGGTGGGGGATGTTGGTCCAGAAAGGGAGAGAGGAAAGGAAATCTAATGTAACTGAAAATAAGCTGTCATCAAATGACAGCATTAAGATTATACTAAAAGAACATACACAAAAGAGATTCTATATAGGTTTCAAGCCTCTGAAGCAGATTTCCCTCAATATTTTCGAAGGTAGGCGCCAAAACTTTCAATACAGTGCTAAGTTACATTTTGTACAATAAGCTCTTAAATTTTTTGGGTGCACGATTTATTTTGCCAACTTCTCTGTTTCTGCTGTTTTGCAACTGTATGACCTCTATCATCTTATCGAACATCAGCTAAAGTTGTGGAAGGGTTTGGAAAAATACGCTTTCTTCCCACAATCCCTTGTTTATCAGCTAACTTTAGGTATGGTACACAGACTGCTCTTTGAAATCCAACAAATCCATTTGCTCCTTGTCGTGATGTAGGAATGCAGCACCTGATTGGTTAAAATGCTCACCTCCACTCCTTGGGATAAGTGGTTCTATAGTGGGGTGAGGGTGATTTATTATTATTATTTTAATTTTTTAATTCTCTACTTTTTTGTCTTAATTTCTTACTTTATAATTTCTGATGTTAGCTATTTCTTGGTTAATTTTCTTCTCATAGATTACCCATAACCTCTTATCTGTGGTAGCATGGCTCGAGGGTTAGGACATGGGGGTTTACTGTACTGGTACCTAGATTGGGGGTGAAAAATAGGTGAAATACTGCAGGGATAATGATATCCCCGACATATAATAAAGATTGTTTATCAAAATGAAGTTAGACTTACGACTACTTCCAATAACACATAGTACAAGGATCTCCTCCCTGATTTCACTCATTTTGTACTTTTCAATTAGGTACACCATTCAACATCCACCAATACTTGGCTTACTTTATAATGACACCCAACAATATAATCTTACATGTAACACACTTGAGCACCACCCTTACAGGACTCTCAGTTATACTGCCCGGTTCTGGGGTCATTAATTCTAAGGGGATAACTTA
Organism: Homarus gammarus; assembly: GCA_958450375.1. Taxonomy (NCBI): domain Eukaryota; kingdom Metazoa; phylum Arthropoda; class Malacostraca; order Decapoda; family Nephropidae; genus Homarus; species Homarus gammarus. The sequence continues at coordinate 83,160 of CAUDMG010002476.1, forward strand.
ACTCTCTTCTTAATTTTAAGGTAACTGCCACCAGACACCCTGGACAGTATGTAGCTCGTTAGGTAGCGGGCAGCGTGAGCCAGGCATTGGGTTGGGTTTTTCATTGACCAAATTGAGAGTGGGAAGAAGAGTGAAACATCAATCATGACTTAACTAATTTATTCCTTATAAAACATATTGCATCCCGTCACAATACAAAAAGATTTGGCCTTCATCAGAAGAACAAATGTTATTTTCATTACACTTCACATCAACATACGTCTTACATCAAACAATTACCATTATCATCTTCAATCTTCATAACAACCAATGACCTCCGTTCCTTCTTACCATAACACGCAACACATCAGATTGCACCACCTGTTAGAGTATTGCATCACATGTTACATTACAGCACCACATGTTATATCATAGCACCACATCCCGGGTACACTCCACACCTACAAGTATGGAACTCCTCGGTATTATTATGTACACATACCATGTACCTCGTTCACACACTACTCTTGCTTAGTAGATGGGATACTTCCCAAGTAAGCATACCAGTACTGGTTCCACGTCTGGTATTCTTAGGTCACTCCATGTAGCGACCGCGAATCTTCTCAAACATACAATTATTTTCTCCTATCCTGGGTGGTGATATGTAGGGTATCCACAGATTCACAGTGGAGGTGCATAATGGCCGTAAGCAGTCACACCACACATGGTGAGTCCCTCACAGTGTGGTAATGGCCGACGCTCTAAACGCGTGGTACCTGTTTTGGTGAGAAGTCGGGCATCACTGAGGGCGATGCCTCGTGCAGGGTTGACGAGATTTCCGACTCTTGTTTACCGAACACGCTGATTGGTTCAACTGCTCGCGTTGTGATTGGTTGCGAGAACATGAGTCCATGACGTAATATTACGATTTTCTATAATGGAATGTGTGGTGAGGGGTAACGAAGACCCCAGATACAGTAATGTGTGGTGAGGGGCAACGAAGACCCCAGATACAGTAATGTGTGGTGAGGGGCAACGAAGACCCCAGATACAGTAATGTGTGGTGAGGGGCAACGAAGACCCCAGATACAGTAATGTGTGGTGAGGGGCAACGAAGACCCCAGATACAGTAATGTGTGGTGAGGGGCAACGAAGACCCCAGATACAGTAATGTGTGGTGAGGGGCAACGAAGACCCCAGATACAGTAATGTGTGGTGAGGGGCAACGAAGACCCCAGATACAGTAATGTGTGGTGAGGGGCAACGAAGACCCCAGATACAGTAATGTGTGGTAAGGGGCAACGAAGACCCCAGATACAGTAATGTGTGGTGAGGGGCAACGAAGACCCCAGATACAGTAATGTGTGGTGAGGGTAACGAAGACCCCAGATACAGTAATGTGTGGTGAGGGGCAACGAAGACCCCAGATACAGTAATGTGTGGTGAGGGGCAACGAAGACCCCAGATACAGTAATGTGTGGTGAGGGGCAACGAAGACCCCAGATACAGTAATGTGTGGTGAGGGGCAACGAAGACCCCAGATACAGTAATGTGTGGTGAGGGGCAACGAAGACCCCAGATACAGTAATGTGTGGTGAGGGGCAACGAAGACCCCAGATACAGTAATGTGTGGTGAGGGGCAACGAAGACCCCAGATACAGTAATGTGTGGTGAGGGGCAACGAAGACCCCAGATACAGTAATGTGTGGTGAGGGGCAACGAAGACCCCAGATACAGTAATGTGTGGTGAGGGGCAACGAAGACCCCAGATACAGTAATTATATTAGAGGAGTAGTCCTCATACTCAGTGAATTTCATTGTTCCTGTCATTAGTTTTATAAATTTCTGAACAATAAACACCATTCAGAGTGTTATATGAGATCACATTAGATTTGTATTTTATCAATTGTAATTTGTATTACTTTAGTTCTGCTAAAATATCGCTAGTAAAATGTAGGTAAGGTATTTAAATACATCCACAATTTATTTTTGTGTATTCTATATGGTATTTTAGCCATGAAAAAGCATATTTCCTATAGTCGGTAATTTACCGACAGTCGGAGCAGTGACGTCACGGCTTACCGACTACGTCATCAATTTACCGATTAACAGACGAAGTACCGGATTTGAACCAATCAGCGTGTTGGATAAACAGGAGTCGGACAGCCTGGCCTCGTGTCTCACTGAACTAGGGCTACAGTTTTCAATCTTTAATTTTCACTTTGATTTTATTCGGGTCCTCACATGTACACTTTCATATTTATTGTGACCTTATGCCTAATAATTATATATCTTAATCCTAAATTACATACTAAAGTAAGGATCTGGTTTGCCAATACCTGGGGAAATTAATTGGCTATATCATTAACTCAAAACTGTAGCCCGGGCAGAATGGGCGCCAACAGAGACAAGGCCTCGCGTCGTATTTTCATGGCGTGGGTATATCCACTGGGTATATCCGCTTCACTTTAATCTGCATTTAGGGATCCCCCCCCCCCCCCCTCACACGTTACAGTCGTTGAACGCATTCATAAGATTCTCTGATCATCGCATTGTTCGTGGTTATTTGTCACATGTGATAACGAGGTGTATTAAGCCCACACCGAGGCATTCAAGATATTTTCTTTGAAGTATAGTTTCTGGATCACTTCACATAGGTCTGATACATTTATCCTTTTCCCAGATCATTGTTCTATTATATTTTCATCTGATACCAGCGGTAGCTATGTTCACTAATCGTTCACAGACGAAAATAGGATCCTCAGATACACCCGACAATAAGTAATTCTCCTCACTGTAATTTAATTTGACACCACTTGGATTCTTTAAAAACATCCTCTCCCTGTACCCTCGCCTGGCTGGCTCTAAGGTCTTGCCTACCATAAATAACCACACCCCTCTTCCAAGTTTCTTGAGAAAGGTTGGAAAATAAGTCATGTCCGTCAATACTGAACTCCCATTCCTCTGGGTCGATTCTCCTGTTCTTGTACAGCAGTCCTACAACTCCGACTATATCGGGTTGATATGTTTCAAACTTCTCTCTCATATCAAGGAGCGTGTCAGTATTAGTGTACATGACATTCAAGCCGGAATTTGTTCTCGGTAACGTCTCTGCTCTTGATAGTAACCCCAGCCCCCGTCCATTCTCAGCAGCTGCAGCATTTGTTAAATGCACTGTATTTTGCAGGGTGTGGTTAGAAATGCCATTGTTTTTACGGCGTTCGCCTGCTACTGGGTGGGAGGTAGAGTGGGTGGAGGGTGTATTGCTGCCCCTTGGATCTTGTGTTGGCGCTCTTGTTTCCACTACCCTACCCCTGGATATAACCCATCTACACCCATCCCCGTTTTTCCTCGACGCCTCCCTCCTCTGCTTAAAGCCTTGCAGGAGCTTCCTGTGCTGTTCCCTCTGCATTACCGTGCGATCTGGGTGAATGAAAACATTCCGAAATGCCTCGCTCCTTGCTAAGTTTTTTGCCTGCCGAATAACTTCCCATTTTTTCTCCTCACTCGCTAGTGTGTTCATGAGGGGACGAGGCTTTGTCCTCCTGCTTTTGTCCCAGCCTCCTCACATCCTGAAAGGGGGATGGCATATTCAGAACCTCTGTACAAATATTCTCAAACTGCAACTTATCGTGTGCTTTCCTACTCTCAGCTTCCTCCGACTGGCTCTCAGGGACTCCATGAACTATTACAATGTTCCTGAGCTCGAAACGTTCCCGTTGTTCCTCCTCTTTCCTAACAGTAGATCTGCTAGTTGCCATCTCTTCGACACATTTCTTCAGAGTCCCTAGCTGCTGTAGAACTTGTTCGGAGCCTGCATTAATCTCCGCCACCTTCCGTGGCCCTGCTAAGGCCTGAGCATAACTCCTTTTCACTACCACCTCCATGCTATCGGCTATTTCCTCAGTCTTAGCAAAGATTTCTTTCCCGACTGTTAACTGAAGTTCTATTTTTGTTACTAATACAGGAAAAACTAGTGGTCCGTTTTGTCTCACTAGTTAAAGAAAGTTATCAGTGATCGAACCTATGTTGTGGATAAGGGTACAAATTATCATACCATTCACATTTGATTTTAATAAATATTGGTCTGGTCGATTGTGAGTATCACCGCTCCTTTCCTTCTAATAATTGATTCTCAGAAAATAAACACTGACCCACGTGCCTAAGCTCGTCTCCCACGCTACCTAAAACTTTAATGATAGAAGTTATATTCTAAATAAAAGCCTGGGTGGTGGTGGCAGTCTACAGTGTAAGTATAATAGTTATAAGAAAGGTTTTGTTGAAGAATGATATGATGATATGGTTTTCCCGGGTTAATCCATTGAACATAATATAACAAATCACAGCTGAGAATAAAATTATGAGGAAATACAAAACAAAACTAAATTAATTACTGAGAAATACTTAGTAGAAAAGAAAAATAAAGAATATTGAAAAAGAAATAAAAACATTGGAAGAAAAACAGAAAATAACTTAGAGAACATAACAAGAAAATTGAAGAAAGTTAAATAAGTGATAGTAATAAAAAATAAATATAAATAACATTTATAAAAGAAAACATCTTACACATACTCATCAGTTATTGGAAAAAAACACTACATGCTTACCCCCCCCCCCCCCTCCCTTACATATGGGACCTACATAAAACAGAATTTTGATACAATAAATATTGCCAAGCAAATTAAAAACATTCTCCAATATTCCAGTAGATTTCCACAACATATCTTTGTTTTCTTAAGCCTTCTTAAGGTGTGACACCACTGTAACTTTCCACAGAGACGGTGGACTAGTGTTATTTCTCCCTATGATTTCATTGTGGTTGCCTAATCCCCAATGGAAATCTCCACCATTCTGTCTGATTATGTTATCTCTTACTTGGTAGTAATTTTAATGTATGTTCACTTTATCTCAAGTAGAATAGTAACACACACAGCTTGATACTCTAATAGTAAAGTAAACAGGAAGAAGCATAATGAGCATTACAATGCTCACTAGTTAAATGCTTTTGACACATTTCCTGGTTATATAATAAAAAAAATATTTCCTCTTGTATTAGGTGGATTGATTTGAATAAAGCCACTTTTTTCAAGTGATAACGAGGATGTTTTACGTCATTGGGAACCCCTGATAAGCGATAAAGAGTGATAACTCATCCTGTAGATAATAGAAGCATGCTTACCTTATGCAACTGTCTACGTGGTGCTTAAAATACCGGAAGTGAGGAAGGTTATTTCTATAAAAGAGAGCTTCTGTGTGTTAACTCGCAGAACATTCGAAGACTCGGGTGGAAACACACCTCAGCCTTACAACCAAACCCACGAATATATTCTCAAGATTTTCTATAATCCTTAGTGATATAAGATTATATTCATGTGAGTAAAATATTGTGGTAACATTAACCTACAGTAAGTGACCGAGTATTCTCGACGATAGCCATAACATTCAACTAGGAGAAACACCAAACTGATTAGCACAGCAGAAAATTCAATCAACTACCACAACACCAGAGGGCAACAGGCTATATGTTTCCCTTACCACTGAATGATGTCCATGCTCATGACAACTTTCACCAGTCCAAGGATGACACCTTTGTCTACAATGAACCTCTTCACAACCACATGCAGCGTCATCCACAGGTGTCAGATCCAGACCATATCTTGAAAATAACTGACCCCTACCACATCAAACCTGAGCCTGGGGAAGATGACGATGTCAGCCGGAACAGCAGGACACGGCTGGTAGCTCACAAGACTGATGTAAGTGTAGGTGGAACACAAGTCACTGGTACACCACTTTGTATTTCTATGTATACCGTAGCTATTATATGATTATTTTCTATGCCTATTAATTTTGATCCTGTAGCCTAAAGTTAATAGCACTTTCTGGATCAGGAAACGTCAGAGAATGAGCGACAACAGTGGTCACGCCCCATAGAGTTCTTGCTCTCCTGCATCTCCATGTCAGTGGGTCTAGGGAATGTCTGGAGATTCCCAATGACCGCCTATGAGAATGGTGGCGGTGCTTTCCTCATCCCCTACCTAGTTGTTCTTATCTTCATTGGCAGGGTAAGTCATATAGGAAGACTCAGTTATTGTGCTTCAGGTAAAGGGACTGGGAGGTGATATGTCGTTTAGGAAATGGGAGGTAACAAGGGACTTCACTTGTTGCAAAGTCACTATTATTAACATATGAAAATATATTTGATTTATTATGGCGTTTTATGAAAGTGTTTTTTGAGAGTTGGTGCTGCAGAATCGAGCTTAAGAATGATAAACTCTATTTAAAGATAAACTTTAAAACATACGAAACAATTGAGTAAAACTTTTTATTTCACTATATAATAATGATAAACTTGTCCCAACACAGCCGCTGTATTTCATGGAGTTGGCGTTGGGTCAGTTCTCGTCGTCCGGCAGCGTGAAGGTGTGGAAGATGGTGCCGGCGGTAAAAGGTGCTGTGTTCTGCGTATTATACCTAAATAGGAGTACAGTATCAATCTCAGTAGTAATTTATTAAGATTCTAATATGACACTTACTGTACTTGTTTTACTAACTGCCAGTTTCATGACTTACCCATATAATGGCAATAATGAAGCACAGTATTATACAGCTTGATCTTTACAAACAATACTGCTTAGTTTTGTTTTGGATGAGGGCTATATGCCTGTACAGTATAAGCAGCTCTTCATCTGTTAGTCCTATTTTGTTTAAACAATTTAGCTGAGATGTAATGTCGTGTTTATATTAATAGGTCTTGGATATGGCCAGATGGTTGCTACGTGGTCTGTTGTCACTTACTATTGCTCATTGATGGCACTGACAGTATTCTACCTAACCCAGTCATTCAGTGCGGTGCTTCCCTGGACCTACTGTGACCCTGCCTGGGCTGACCTCAACTGTGTTGATGCCGCCTCTAACCGAACCTTCACCAACGAATCTCAGTCTTCTTCTGAACAATATTTCCTGTAGGTGTTGTGGAGATGCTTCACATAATGTGAAACACTCAGAAACACTTTTCCAATGATCATATATAATATGATCATTGGAAAAGCTACCTTGTGTTATAATACAATAATCCATTTGTTAATTTTGACTCTTCTGATAGCAATAACTGTAACTTAATTAATATCTTTAATTACCTAATTGCCACCCACAAGAGGTGGCTTTATACACCCCTACCCTCTCATATAGCCTCCATCAACCATGATTTGTCTTGTGTTCATCAGCAGCTTTTTCCTTTAAAGCACAACCAACCTGCACTATGTTAGTGATTATAATAGTGTATCCCCTTGTTTCACTCACAGACAACAGTGTGTTTCCATAATTTTCGACAAGTGTTGTCAGTTTACTGTCTTATCAATACCTCCTCAACTTGGCATCAGTCCTATTCCTTCACATCACTACACACCCTTCTTTCTTGTTATCAACACTCTTCGTCTTAACCACACCCTCCCCTAATCCTTTATTATGTACTGCAGTAACTATGTGTTACACCGCACAGACAACATCGATGAAGGGATTGGTGTGCCAGACTGGCGACAGGCACTGTGTTTGCTACTGTCCTGGAGCATCCTCTTCGTCACCCTCATCAGAGGTGTCCAGTCATCAGGCAAGGTCAGTTCATAATTGCTTTTGCTTTGGTAAAATACACCATTTTTATATATAGATAATTACATGAACCACTTTTGAATAATACATTGACTATATATATACAATCGTAAGGTTATTGACTTTAGTTGGGTTTTTTGGGTGGCAGGTGGCATACTTTACGGCACTCTTCCCCTACCTGGTGCTGTTGACGCTGCTCGCCCGTGGGGCATCACTCCCAGGTGCTGCTGCTGGTGTCTTGTACTTCATAAAACCTCAGTGGAGAAAGCTCCTTGACCCTAACGTGAGTAACAGTGAGTTAATATATCTTGTTCTTGCACTTTCAGTAGACTTTTTTTAGGTTACATGACAGTGTGCTAATGCCATCATGTGCTTTTAACTAACTTCCTCGTCAATTTGTATTTATTTTTCTGTGAAGACTAACTGAGTTTGTCTAGATTGCAAAGAATTTCAATTGATTATCACCTCAGTACCCTGGTTAATGCATCTGAAGTTGGTTTTGATTATTGACTATGTAATTACCTTCCCTGTTATGGTTTGGTGTACAGGTGTGGTATGCAGCGGTGACTCAGTCCTTCTTCAGTCTTTCAGTCGGCTTTGGCTCCGTTATCACCTTTTCATCTTACAATGACTTCAAACACAACATCTACAGGTGAGAATATATTTTTACCTCCTCGGATTTTTTGTAGATTCTACAGTATATTATGATCTAGTTCGTTATTTTCATGAGATATTGTACAAATTATTTTAAAAGTGAGTTGTACTGTATTTATTTTAAGTAATGCAAAGGTAATATTGAGAACTAGTATATAGTTCATCATACTGTACTGTATTATGTTAATGATATATATTGTCTTCATTAAATGGAAATATAGTATTATAGTTCTTTTCTCTTGAAAAATAAAGTTTCAGTGATATACTGAATGTATTTTTTTATTTTTATTCTTTTACAAATCCTTTGTTTATCAGGGATGCGTGGATCATCAGCTTGGTTGACACCCTCACGTCAATGCTGGCAGGGGTGACCATTTTCAGCATCTTGGGTAGCCTTGCTCATGAGCTGGGTACTGATGTTAAGGATGTGGTAAGGGGTGGTTCTGGCCTCGCCTTTATCTCGTATCCTGAAGCTCTCGGTAAATTTGACTGGGCCCCACAGGTGAGAAGTTCTTACCCGGTAGTTATGAAAGAGAGACCATTGCTATATATTCTTCACCTATAAGCATCACTTTGATTTAACAGATAAAAAGTTAACAATACTAATATGAATCATTACCTGTGTGACAGGTGTTTGCAGTATTATTCTTCTTGATGATGTTTACGTTGGGTCTAGGAACGGCATCAGCACTCACTGGCAACATCATTACCATCATCTGTGACCAGTTTCCTTCCTGGAGAAAAGCCTATGTCACTCTTGGAATTTGCATCATTAGTTTCCTGGTTGGCCTTGTCTACGTGACACCAGTGAGTAATTTGTAACCTCAGTCATTGGTTGGCCTCAGTCTTGTTTTTTTTGTGATACAGTACTGTGTGCACCTATACTGTAGTACTTTTGTCTTAGATATTATGCTGAGGCTTTTAAAACTGATTTAAAGAGCATCACTTACTGTAATTTACATCTAATAAGAGTTACCAAGAGTGGTGATATGCTGTGTCAATACAAGCTGCTCAAAGGAGAGGTCCCCCGGTTAGTCAAGACTGGTGTTGATAGAGGTGATTCATGTACCTAAAAACTTTGTTACCTGTACACATTTTGTACTGTTTACATCTTGGGGTCAACATTTTTATCCTCATTTCCTCAGGGTGGCCAGTGGATCTTGGACCTGGTGGATTACTTTGGTGGCGGCTTTGTCATCTATGTTCTTGTAATCATAGAAACTATAGCAGTCCACTATATCTATGGTGAGAAGCATTTTCACTGTACTGTACTCTAAATACTTGTTAGTATGCCATATCTTCATGTAATCTCTTTCTTTATTAACAAAATGTAATTGAAGATACTGTACTGTACTGTAGTATGAGTTTTGCGGCTCCTCCTGTGATATGTTTATTCAATTTCTTGCCCTTCTAACTTCTCTCAGGTGTCAACAACTTCTTGCATGATGTTAAGTTTATGCTAGGTAAGGACTTAGGCATATACTGGAGGTTTTGCTGGTCCTTCTTCATCCCCTTCAGTCTCGCTGCCATCCTCATCTATATCCTCACTGACCTTCAGCTTCCCACCTTTGAAGGGCAGGAGTATCCCCAGATAGCTTACAGTGAGTCATAACACTTACAAGAGTTGATTTCTTGACTTTGAGATTCAATCATATTCTGTACTGTACTGTATTTCATACTTTGGATTGATGGTTCCTACGAGTGCCTGAATATAACAAAAAACAATATTTTTTATAATTTTGTCAGTGTGATCATAGCATTAATTTTTTTTAAGTGATTGATACTTAAATATACAGAGCAGAAAATATGGCAATTAAGAGAATGGCTGGTCGGTCGGTGTTTCTAATATGATTATCTTCAACAGCGTGTGGATGGATTCTATCTGGAGTGGCGCTTGTCATGGTGCCCGTCTGGTTCTGTCAAGCTGTTTATATCACTGATGGAGAGACTTTCTCTGAGGTCAGTTATTATTCATTATACAGTTAACTTGACTGATTGAATTTTAATATTGGTGTCTTGCTGCAGGGAAAATTGAAGTATTGACCTGAGAATAATGTAGAAGTATCAGGGTTTAGAGAAAATAACTGAAGACTGAAGTACTGTGTAGAATGAAAACGATTAATTTTTGTGGACAACAGTTGCACTTTAACTCTAAGAAGCAGCAGTTTGGGTTACATCAGATAACAATCACTTACAGTACACAATTATAATATACCCAATGAATAGAGCTTGCTTTATAATTTACAATCAAAGTGATGTAGGTACAATTGATTATGACTCAGTCTTATCTAAATGATATGAAGGTGTTTAAATTTATTCATTGTACAATCAAACACAAAAGTCGTGTCGCGGTTTTGTCCGAAGATTAAATATAACTCTTAAAACATTATGAGAGCCCCCTACCACAAGGCAGAGCGCACCAAAAGTTTAGCCCTTCAGCATATGTTTTCACCAAGTTTCACGACAGAACCTGAACATTTAACAGTGTGCCACGTACTGTATAAGATACCATAATAATACTATATTCTCAACATTCACTATATCATTGTAAACTTATGGAAAGTGTGTTTGTTTATTGCCCAGAAAGTTTATGAAATTTCATATTTCTAGATAATGCATGTTATAGTTATGAAAGTTCTGTATTGTATATTGAAACTAGTGATAAAAATCCTAGTCTGATATACATTAGTGCATTTTTCACATTCCTAACATTAAATTTGTACTTACCTGTGAAAACATAGGAAAGACTAATGTTGTAAGGCACTTCCAGATACAAAGTGGAGGAATAGACCTAATCAAAAGCAGTTATAACACAAAAGCTTAGTGAACAATGGTAGATAACTGTTTTAGAATGCAAATGTGTGTGTGGATATTTTAAACTTTATAGATAAATTATGAAATATCAAACATAACATCAAGCTGTATTAAACCAACTTCAGTGAGGCTAAATTTTTATGTACTGTACCTGTATTGTTTCTTGTACAGAAAATGAAAGCTGTGTTTGTTGCAAAGACTGGCTGGGGGCCCAGGAAGGCTTACCACAAGGATGGGTGGCTTATAATGAAGGAGACATTGCAGTCACAAGAAGATAAAATTCTGCGGAATGATATTTCTGACACTAGGGCACGGACTACAGTGTGAAGTGGAAATATAGAAAATGCGTAACATTGAAAAAAATCTCGTAAATAATGGCAAAACATTTCCATAATGTACAGTGTATGACTGTCATTGAGGAACCTAGTGATAGTGAATGATTATTCAGTATTAGTTATCTGATAATATGTTTAATGTGCTTATTCAGTTCTTATCAGTAAAATTGTGATTGTTTAAAATACGGATTTGGAATGAAACATAAATTTTATACACCATTGATGTAGATATTAATATTTGATACAAATTATTTATGTACTGTACGTACTGTATTTTATAAAATATATATATAAGGCAGAAACAAGTTCTGATCAGAGAATCAAGAACCATATTCTTATTATTTGACAGTGAAACTGCATCCAGTCAGAATATATTTTTTCACAGTGTTTGTTGTACACTAGTCTATGTAAATATTGTACAGTAAAACTTTTGTCAACACAGTTGTTTAGTCCTTAACCTGTAACGTACTTCAGTATGTCACGAACCAAGCAGAGTGCTGCAGTGTGTTGCTTAAGTGATAACCACCTGTACTGTGTCTGGTGTGTACTTGTGGGTAAGTTTATGTATAAGTGAGTAGGTGTACAGAACATGTTTATGGTCTGAACACTGAGGTATCTTTCATTTGTGTCGCCTATAAATTAAAAATGTATATGGAACGCAACTGATCCACCCGGCTGTGTAAGATGATAAACCATTAATGATCGTAGTACATATACAGTAGGTTGAGAGTCACCTTGGTCCAGGTTGCCATAGATGATTTTCTGTTGGTTGTTTCCCAAATTGGGCATGGGATAAGATCATCATATCTAGTAAGTTCTGTATCAGGGAAATATTAACGTTATTTTGGTAATCATCGTTGCTCCAAAAAAAGGAACATTGCTGCCGACTCCTTCCTTGCCTCGCCATATACTTTCAACCAAACACGCTTTACTTAGTGGGCTAAAAATCATACGATATGCTTAAAAATACAGTTTTAGCAAATAAAATAAGTAAAACACCCATTGGAGTTTGCAGTAAACTAATCTAAATCTTATTTGGCATTTAACATTAAAACACAGTACACTGTATCTTGACAACCTGATTGCCTTTGATGATCACAATATAAATACTGAGTGAGCAGTATGACAATATCTTTTTCAACACATCTGCTTCAAACAAAACTAAGACTTTTACTTTTATCTTCTTTGCCAGTACATATGTAAGTTTGTCAGACAGGATTTTTGTTCCCATGAAACTGTGTTGTGATGCATTGTTAAAACTGTTTGGTCAGGTGTTGGATGATTGTGTCCCCCAGAATTCTCTCAGAGTTTGCATACTTGCGTTGGTAAGCTGATCCACTGATCGGCCTGCAGTTGTCTGTTGCACCTTTCGTACCCTTCTTGTATACTCGGGTAACCTTTGCTAATTTCCAGTACCCAGGCGCCTTACCTTGATCCAAGGATATCCTGAATAAGAGTCTTAGTATGGTAAAAATCTCCTTTTTTACCTTCTTTATCACATTGGTCTGTGCTCCATCCACTTTTGGAGCTTTGAATTCCTTCAAGCTGCACTATTTTCCTTTTGATGATATTGTCTGTAATTGCTATCTGTCTTAATTCATTTCCCACCCCTGAGGTGTAGATTCTCTTGGGTACTTCTGGCATACGCATAAAAAGACTTGGGATCTTTCTTAATATTTTGAGCTACTTCCATCTTGAATTGCTGTATGACTGATCCGATTTCCTGAATGACCACATTTAGGGCTGTTTTGTATACAGTACTACTTAATCTGCATGATGCCCTTTGCTCCGGTATTCCTTCTACATCTGATATTTTCTCTTGCTAGCTCTCCTAGATCTGTGATTCATCCACCTGGTCTTATTCCCTCTTCTCTTTGTTTTCTGGGGTATGCATTCCCCCTATTTAGCACCCCCCCCCCAGTTAATTCTCTTTAGTTTGTCTTTCATGAGCTGGTAATCTTCTCAACTACTTACTCTCGACTATCAAAGATGTTTTATAACTTATTGTTTCTGTTCAATCCAGACCCAGTAGAGATAGAAATATTTAAAAACCTGTATATGGTAATCCAATTTTGTCCTTGACTCCTAGTGTACAACTGCACTATTGAACTTATGTAAGATGAAATTAGGTTTTGCATGCATAACTACCCATTAGACACTGTCGATACACCACACTGTGTATAGAGTCTTATTCATTTCACCCCAACTCTCAACGTCACAACAAGGGTGTGGATAACATTCACCATAAAGCCTAGGACTGTAAACACTTGTCGACATGCCGTCCGACACGAGAAGTCTGTCGGTCAGGCTTGCCAGGTGAGTTGTACACACCGCAGCAACTATCATTTGTTGTGACGACAGTGTTGCGAGCAATGGCTCCAGTCTCGCGCGGAACGAAAGCTGCTTCAATTTTTTCAATTGTTTATTCCTTGATAGAGGAAGCGGGATCCTAGTGCTGTCACTAGGTACCCCTGTACAATAACACCAGAAGCATCTGGCAAGTGTGACAAGTATATACAGTATAAATATTATAAAGGGGCTTACTAAAGCCTAAGGAAGGAAGGATATTCCTTTAACACATAATCAATGTTATTTACATAGTATCTGGCCAGTATGGGGAGGATCATAGTGTCTCCGTCAGGGGGTCGTTGGTAAAAGCTGCTTTATGGAGTGTGGTGATTGCTTGTAAGATAAAGAGGAGAAGAGTTAAGAAACAAACATTGAGGTACAAACAGTGGTTAATGATGAGGCGCTCCAAGGGAAGTTTTAAGCACATATATAATGAACTTGCAATAGAAAGTGAAGGAGATTTTCAAAATTATACCAGAATACCACAACTGCTTTTTTCTCTTCTTGAAAGGTAAAACCGCTAATAGAGAGACAGGATACTAGATTCAGAGTATTTCGACAGGAGCACGTCTCGAAGCTACTCTTCGGCATCCAGCAACTGGATGTTCCTATGCAAGTGTGCAATATTCCACACGGATTTCTAAACAAAGTGTGAGTGCAATCATTCCTGAGACATGTCAAGCTATCAACCAAGTACTGAAAGACAACTACTTGAAGGTAGGATTAGTTATATATGATTTGAACAAGTGGTAAAATAAAAGCAATTAGGATAATTTGTAATATTTGTAATTGTTTATAGTTAGATAATTTATATCATTATGAGAGGCAGCTATGCAGTATATTACATTGTCATATGAGAGAACAGTTATTGTATTTGTATTCTCACACATTTAAAAGCAATTACATCTGAGTTTTGTGATTCCTAGCCCGCATTGGTCCCTGTTCACCGAGCAGCAGTGTAGGTACCTGTTGTAAATCGAAAAGTTGCCAATTCGTATTCAGGGAAAGTTGTTGGTGGAGTGAATTTGGAGCTTCCAATAACTTACTGATAAAAACCTATGACTCTTCAGGCTTCTACGCCCTTGACAAAAAAACCTATGACTCTTCAGGCTTCTACGCCCTTGACAAAAAAACCTATGACCCTTCAGGCTTCTACGCCCTTAACTCATGAGACATAAAGGCATACATGAACTTTGCATGCTTCCCAGTGGGGCATAGTAAGTGCTTCTGCGCTTCACCTTGCACAAGAAGTAGGGGGGGTGCCAAATAAAAAAAAAAATAAAAAAATAGGCAAATTGTACTCCAAGCTTTGTCAATAAATTTGTTAAACTAAACTAAACTGTACAGTATTTATTTTTGTTTCTTGTTATTGCTATTCTTATTCGTATTATTATTATTATTACTATTATTATTATTATTGTTGTGTAATAATACCGAGTAAATTCGTGAAAACGGTGATTAGTTATACATAGTCGGCAACTTACTAAATGAAACTAAAAGTATATTAGAGTGAAAAGGGAGAAGTAGAGAATGACATTTCCCTTTAAATTAAGCTCTCCGTGTGGTAGCGCATGGGGACATTCCTTTGTCCATATATTCTGTACACAAAGTTCCGTGCGGGAGTATGAAACTAGGTGAACTATCCAAAACTTTATATTATGTGAACTATAGTGTTTTAAGTGATTGTATTGTTAAGTTATGTGTTTATTATCCTTATGAACAGTTTTTTGAGTGAAAGCTGTTGTTACTCTCTCTAACAACATTTTCCTTCAATACTAACAGGTAAGATATTCTGTTGTCTTTAACTATTGTGTAGTATGTAGGTATGTAAAATATGATGTATTATTTTACTTTCAGATTGCACAGGAATCTTAGGAATTTTATCTTTAATATATGTATTATCGACAATTCTAAGACACTTTCTTGGTAATTTCTGAGTTGTTCATTTTTTCCTCATGATATCATTATATTGTGCAGTAGTAAGTATTTTTTGAAAGAGGCGACAGTTAATATTTTGAAGTTAATGTATTGAGTCTTCTATAGGGTGAAAGAGAAAAACGAAAAATAATTTATAAAGTTTCCGTCGGAAATTTAAATTTTTTGAGTATTTTAACCAATAAAATTTCCCACATTATTAGTTGTTGAAAGTGGGCAGGGCTTTGAAGTCGGTCCAACGAATTACCCAAAAGTACCCAAAAGTATATTAAATCAGGGTAAAATCTTCACGAATATATGTTTCACATCAATAAAACCTGATTAATAATGTTTTCATTGAAATGTAGTCAAAATAATGACATAATAAACAGCAAAAAACGCTAAATTCCAAAGAGTCACCTATCCAAAATGGAGATATAGTTACCGATGTTTCTGTTACTTTGGGATATTTGACATAACCGAAGGATTTACTTTTCGTTAGGTTAGGTTAGGTTAGCGAAGTGCATCGCGATGGATCTGAGTTATCTCCCTTGTTCACGAACTCTTTGGAATTCAACGTTCGCCAATACTGAAAGTTTTTCTCTGTTTATTATTTCATCTTACAAATTATTTTTACAAAATTACACTAAAAATATTATTAAACATGTTTTGTGTATGTATAACAGATATTCGTTAAGATTTTACCCTTATTTGCTATACTTTTGGGTACTTTTGGGTAATTTGTGGCTCCCTTTTGAAGTAGAGCAAAAATGTGGAGTTTTTATTTACGTTTTTAGTTTTCTCTATCTACAATAATAAATCACCTACAGTAGACCGGGCATGATGATGAGGGAGATTTCAGGGTAAAACACGATAAAAAACTGATCATATGACACCGTACATGCCGGTACACCTCCCAAAAATCTGTCATCTGTTTAGTTTGTTTACATCCGACCTGCTCTTCCAAGTGTACTCGCATGTCCTTAAAAAACATAAAGCTACACCATGACATTTCAAGAAAGTTGCTTTCATTTAATCACACATCAAAATAAGTGTACTTTGTGTATATTATGGCGGGGGGTCTGCCTCCCGACTAGGAAGTTAGGTAAGGTTAGTTAGTTTTCTTTGATTGGTTAGGTCAGCGTTTATGAGCTTTTAGTAAATAACTCCTCTTTTGAAATACTTACTATAATGATAAAAACATCTGTGGAAAAAATGAACAAAATCGAACAACTCTTTCTGGTGGTAGTGGTGTTCTGAAAAATTACCCACTTTTGTTGTATGACGTTTCCCTTGTACACGATTATTATATGCTGTAGCCCTAGTTAGGAGGTTAGGTCAGGTAATTTGCAAGGGAAATTTTATAGAAAGAAGTGACTTGGAATTGTCTAAACTATTGATTACAAAAATAAAATTCCTAACTTGGGTGTCCTTAAGATTCATACACTAAAGTATTGCATGAAAGGATCTATAAACTTGGAAAATTGTTCCCAAACTTGAAAAATTTAAGTTCCAGCTATTGGAGAGTTCCTGTTAAGAAGGATTCCGACTAACGGAGATATTACTATATCTACCCGAAACTACAAGCTGAAAAATAACAATACGCAGTTCACAGCCTGGCCTGGTACGGAGAGGCTGAGAACCCCGACACCACACACACCTTCCGCTGCCCCCTTCCTCTCCCATGATCTGACACTAACTCGTGTAGACATAAGAAATGTTCATTCTCTTTATGTTTTTGACCTTATGATAATTATTTCTATTATTTTTGTCTTCATCCATTCTGTATGAGTGTTTGTGTGTGCATGTAAAAGTGAATAAAAAAATGAAAATTATGTACAGTATATCTACCCGAAAATATGAGTTGCAAAAATAACAATAACACAGCTTGGCATGGTAGTGGGAGAGCTAGGGGGATGTAGCTACAGGCTATCTTGGCATTTTTCTTATTTTATGGCAACATGCATTCTCCACGGAGATGTACTGTACAGTATATATTATAAAATTTATATTACTATTTAATTTATATTAAGCTATTTTATATGTTTTTGACTAAAATTTGATTAAATGTAGAATACAGTATATTACAGGTTCAGTATTTAGTGAAGGAACAGACAACTTAGTTAGACTTTGACGAGTGTTATCCATGGGTATGGAACCTAACCCCGTATTTCCCTTAATTCTTGCCAACCGCAGATTTGTAAACTACCTGTACAGGGTTTTTCAGGAACCCTACCCCCGCGGTTGGTGAAGGACGACTGTACTGTAATTGTATCTTGTTTGTATTACTATGCTATACCTGTACTGTACATGTACGAATAAATATTACTTGTAAAATTTAATTCTAATAAGTGGTAATTTTCTGTATCTTTCTAGGACTTGGAATTTGACCCGTGGGAGCCAGATGATATTTATCCTTTATAATAATGGCTGAAAGGAAGAAGATAGTTGTTAAATCCACCAAGAAAAGTGCTATATCTAAGGTATTGTAGAGTGCAAAATATGTTAGTGTTTGTAAGCATTTAGAGAAGAGTCCAGCACAGCTGCTCCTCGACTTACGACGGGGTTAGGGACCCAAATCCAGGTAGTAAGTGGAATTGGTCGTAAGTCGAAAATGCTTAAATAATACATAGAAATCTAAAATGGGTGTCTCGTTTTCTTCTCAGCACCACAAAACGAAAATTTTGTCAGTACACAGCGCAATCACTAACGTTGGGACTCAAAAATAGTAATTTGACAAACTATTGGTACGACTGAGGCGGTCGTATGTCCGGGTGGTCGTAGGTCGAGTATGTCGTAAGTCGAGGAGTACTGTAGCTGTATATTGTACTAGTACTATACAGTACTCTATACACAGTATGAAGCAATTAAGTAATTAAAAGCATTATCATTAATTAACTTAACCTAGAATCACTGCTTGTCTTAAGGTAGAAACTACAGTAATATCTCTGTTAGCTGGAATCCCTCAAACCCGGAACTCTCCGATAGCCGGAATTGAAATTTTCTCGGAAAATTCATAGAAAATTTTGCTGATATCCAGAAAATTTCAGAGATGGGGGAATTTTTTTTCCAGATTTGAGAGATAAAAATCGGGCGCATTTTCCGGAAATTCAGAAATTTTTTTTCCGGTACTCTGAAAATTCCGGGGAGGGGGGATATTTTTACGGGTTCGAGAGGTGATATAATGGGGAATTTCTGGAACTTCCAAGAACATTTTTTCGTTACCTGGAAATCTCTGGGGATGACGATTTTTTGCAGTTTTGAGAGAGTCGTCTCGTTACCCGTAAATCACTCATTCCCGGAAGTGCTCTGCACCAATTGTTCTGGCTAACAGAGATATTACTGAACAGTATTAGAGCAAACAATCAAGATGGATATACAGCATATATTACATGTGACTAAGATGCAGTGACTGTTAAGAGAAAGATTAGGTTTGGTAGCTGCTCCATCAAAATTGGAAGAAGAATGTAACAGAGCTTAGCAAAGTACCATTTGCTGATTTAATTGATACTGTAATTTAAAACTGATTGAGCCTTCCAGAAGTAACCTGTGAGAGACCAAGCACCTCTGGACAATGCCTGCCAGTTTCATGGAAATGTACTGTTCTGTACTGTACAGTGCTTGTTGGCAGGCCAACCCTATTAGGTTGGGCATTATGTTTGATGTATAGCTGATGAACATAGTGCAGTAGAAAGGTACAGTACAGTACAGTACTGTATATATATATATCAGTACTGTATTGTTCATTTCGAAAATATTTTATCACAAGATTGAAGTTGAACTTTGTATGCAGGTTACATATTCTTACACTGGCTGCAAAACTTGAAAGTTCAAAGGCTAGGAACAAATGATAAAAAAAAAAAAATATGCAATAATTAAACAGGCGGCTTAAAAATATAATTTATAATTCAGAGGATGTATGGTATAAGAAGGAACCTCCAAAATTCATTGCTGTTCTCTGAATGTATTCTATATCCTATAATCTTGGTGGGAAGCAAATAAAAGGTATGGACAGAAATGGAAACAACAATGTCTTTCTGCATATACAGTGCCATACAGTGGTCCCTTTGTTAACGAGCACAATCTGTTCCAGCAGGTTGCTCGTTAACCAAAAAACTCGTTAACTGAAACCATTGTTTCAATGGGTTTTTGGGCAATTGGTTCCAGCTCACTGAAAATTGCCTAAATTCAACAAAAAAAGGTAGAAAAGTACACTTACTTTGAGGTGTGTATGTAGAAGGCTCCTGGATGATGATGATGGGAATTAGAATGGGGGTGGAGGAGAAGGGAGAAGAGAAGGCATTGGGGTGGAAGAGAAGTCACCCCATGGTGCCATTTCACCCATAAAATTTTAGTTCACTTGGTGTAATTCTAGATTATTTTCTTTAAATCAACCCTGCACTGCATTATATATTGTCAATATGTAAAATACATTTCTAAATGACCAATAATTTGCTTGCAAACACAGAAAAAAAGCGTTTAGTTGAAGAGAGTCTCAAGCAAGATGTTACCTCCACTGAAAAGACAGAGAGACTGGCTCCTGTTTGGTGTGTTGCCAGGCTGGATGGCACGCTTGAAACTAGTTTCCTTACCTTCAATTATGTTCAATAATTGTTAAAATGACTAAAAAATTTAATATTAAACTTTTAAAATTATTGAATACTGTAGTATAAACTTCTTGATATAGGTTGTACCTCTCTAGTCCGGCATTCTGTGGTCCGGAACGATTTTTTTTTTTTTTTTTTAAACTTATCTGAATTATTATTATTATTACAGGAGTATTAAATTTTTGCTCCTCAGGCCCCAATGTGGGTCGGTGACCTATGCCCGGGTGGGCTAATCCCCTTAAAAAAACATCAAAGCCGCGGGAAATTAAGGTTTGTTTACATCAGGCAGTTCGGCTGCTCTCTCTCTCTCTCTCTCTGCTTGTCTATACAGAGTACAACATTTAACTCTTCAATATATATGAGCAGTAAATAAGTGTTGCTTTCATATTCTTATGTAGAGTAATGACGATATGTTTTCACATGTGCGCACTTACATACGAGCAGTCTCACTTTTTTTTTTACCATTAATGGTTAGCTACTTATATTGTTCCATTTATTAACATTAAATAACATTACAGGTACTTTAAACAACCATATTAATTTTTTTACATTAATTTTACTACAGCTAAAATCAGGGTCTTATTTTCTTCAGTTTTATATGTAGAACCAATCAGTCACTGGTTTTGTAAGCTTTAACATAAACAATGCCGGCAGCCGTCTCGTCTCCTTTAATATTCCACGTATTATTAATAAATTGTATTGTTAATTTTGCATACACAAACATTAATTCAATGAAAACAAATTCAGAAACATCAATTAAAATATATATGAACAGTAAATAAGTGTTGCTTTCATATTCTTATGTAGAGTAATGACAATATGTTTTCACGTGTGCGCATGCGCACTTACATACGCGATCTCTTTTTTCTTTACCATTATCGTTAGCTACTTCTATTGTTCCATTTATTAACATTAAATAACATTACTTAAAACAACCATATTAGTTTTACTACAGCTACAACCAGGGTCTTATTTTCTTCAGTTTTATATGTAGAACCAGTCAGTCACTGGTTTTGTAATCAACGAAAGCAATGCTGTGTCATTTCCTCGTGTGTTTTAGTATTCTACGTATTATTAATGAATTGTATTGCTCATTTTGCACACATAAACATTAATTCAATAAAAAGACATTCAGTAATAAACAATAATGAATCTTTTGTACATAAGAGAAATGAGGCTGTTTACACGATTATGCACGTCGTCTACACGTTGGTGGGCCGTTCAAACCCGTCGAAATTCAAGTTTCTGCCGTCAAAATTTTTATTTATTTATTTTTTTTTGTGTTCCAATAAAATACGTTAAGAATTAAAAACTCGCGAAATTTGAGAAGCTACTATACGACATTTAACCCTTCAATATGTCTTCAAAGAGACCATGATGCAGAGAAAGTGGTGCTAGTGCTTCCAAGCATAAGCACAAGTCACCATCTATCCAGGAAAAGGGTGAATTTCCATGGTCCGGCAATTTCTATGGTCCGGCACCGGTCAGGTCCCGAGGTTGCCGGACTAGAGAGGTACAACCTGTATTTACTAAAATAGTAAGGAATTTAAGCCCTAAAACCGATTACTGTATTGGCGGACTAATACTACTGCTGGTGAACCGCCAAATGCAAGCGAAAACATGTTGAGGTCGGCTCGTAAAAAACTCGTTAATCGAGGGATTGCTCGTTACCGGGTAACCGAAGTTAAGATTCTTATGGAAGGTAACTCGTTAACCGAAATCTAGTTAACCGAGGCGCTCGTTAACCGAGGGATTACTGTACATTGAGGATATACCCTGTACTGTACAGTATACAGTATAAAAAAAAAAAAAAAATATATATATATATATATATATATATATATATATATATATATATATATATATATATATATATATATATATATATATGATCTTTGTTTGAAACTGTACTCATGTATTTTCATTATTGTCATTATTTAAAAATAACATATATTTTTTGTTTGTTTTATAGGTGGAAATCATCACTGTTGAAAGCAATGATGTAGCTTCTCTCACTGCACGACACCCAGTGGGTGTTGTGGTAGCTGAGAGGAGAATTCCATCACACAAACCAACTACAGATCAAGAGCCAAAGCCAGTGTTTTTACCGGGATGCCCTCTGCCTCAAGTCTTACCCCCAGAATATAAAACTGGTAATGAAATTAGTCATACAAAGGGAAAACCAAGCACAAAAGAGTCTAAACCAAAATTTTACAGGCCAAAAAACTATGCATCAGACCATAAATTGAGAAAGGCTGCCAAAACTGTGACCTTTAGTATTGATAATGATGTTGAAATGGGCAGAAAATATAATCCCAGGGACTATATGGATTCAACTCGGGATTCCAAGTCTTTAAGACAGTTACACACTTTAATGCCAAGTGCAGAGGAAAAAAAATATAACAATGAAACCCTTCTCACTGGTCCTCCACATTATGTCCTTGTGTCTAAGGGAATGAAAAATGAAATTGATCCTGACTCTACTGATAATAGTAATAGTATTTCATGGGACAGCAATACTGCAGTGCACAACTTTTCAGAAAACTCACATTTGCTGTCAGGTTCAGAAGAATTAAGTTCAAGTGATGGAAAAGATCAAATCAGTGTAGATACAAATTCTGTTGCTGTTCGTGGTATAAAAGATTTTATTGAGTCAAGTGTTCGTGTAGAAACTAGTGAAATAAGTACCTCAGACACTGTAAATGATAATGGTGAGCTAGGTATTTTTTCTGAAGCTATCTTTGATAAGAAAAGTCAAGAAACTTCAACATCTGACAGCTTAAAAGATGCTCCACTTTCACCAGAGATTCCTCAAGTGATTTCAGTGAAGCATGGAAGCTTACACGTCCGTCAGAGACCTCACTTTACTGGAGAAACCAAGCACATGCAAAATAGAGATTTTAATTTGCAAAGGAATGCTAGTGGAGGGCACAAGGGTGAAATCCAGAGTGTAGTCAGTGTCAGTAAAAGGAAAACAGAGAAGCAGAGAGCAACAGACAGCAGGAATCCCTTGCCAGTGAGGTCAAGGCCCATCAACCACCTTGGAGCTTTGGACAAATATTCCTCTGCTTCAAATAAAAGGTAAATGCTGGTTTTGCAGTCTAATGAATAACTCTTAATTTAATACAGTATTAGGTACTGTATTACAGTACAGTACATCAAAGTATACAGAGATAGTAATTTTCTTTATGTTTTCGTGGTCTGCGTTTGATGGTTATGAAAGATTGGTATATAGTTTTTTGTTTGATGTTCTTGGATTCTTAAGTAATGTGTATCTATTATATCGTATGCCTTCTTCCACTAACTTTAGGTTGTCTTTCGTTTTGAGAAATTAGTTCTCCAACCTGATTACCTGCAAGTTTGAGAAACGTTTAATGAGCCTTGAGTGTTATTACCCACTGGCATGACTCACATTATGGGTACTGTGTGCTCCAAGGCATCATACCCAGGTAAAGCACAATGGAGGCTTTGAATAAGGAGATGTTTTCTGTATTCTTTAAATTGCTCTCATTGATTTGTTCCAAGTTTATTTTTGTTACTCTTGCAAGTTAACCATACAGCATATATATATATATTTTTTTTTACAGCAACTTGATTTTGTTGGTAATATTTATCATCATCATCATCATCATCATCATCAATGTTTTATGGCCATTTTGAAATGTATATCAAGTGTCTGATGTCAGATGGGATCTTTTGTTTGTGATAATATAGTGCATATCATTACATATGAGTTATGGGTATTTCCCATGCTTGCATGGGTTAACCAAAATTACCTGATGGCAGCTATTGGGGGTCTGCTAACCAGGGCAGCAGCCCTATGCAGCAAAGACCAGAGGATGGGCACAGCTCTAGTGACTGGATTGCCATCAGGCATGGTAGAGCAAAGTACAGTATTATGACTAGATGCCCTTCCTAATGCCAACCCATTGGGTGGAATGGCTGACAATGTAGAGTCACAATTCCCTGACACCTACAGTATTAGTACAGTTAGTTTTCTAAGTTTAGATTGAAGTCAGGTTTGGTTAAAAAATGTGGCATTTTACTTTTTCCCAGGGTAACCTAGTCCTTGGGTTGTTTTGGCTTCAGTTTTTAGTCATGCACAGCCGATAGCATTTGACTTGTGACGTCCAAGTTTTTTGATGTGAGGATTATACAATATAGTGGTTTCCTTCCTTTAAGTAATATACTATGAGGTAGTATGGTGCAAGTGGTAATGATCTCGGTTTGATGAGAGCCTTATGAGAACACTTCCATACTATACTGAGGCATGTGCTAGTACAGTACATGTACTGTACTTAAGTACAATAGTTATGGTAATGTTGGAAGAGATGGCTAACACCAGAAGCAATTGTTCAATTTAAATTTTTTTTTCCTCAGATGCTGTTTGGATAATAGTAAATAATAAAAGACCATATGACATTACACAGAAACTAACAAAACAACCTGACCTAACCAACCTAGCCTAGCCAAACCATGTGGATAACTGGTGAGTTATCCCTAGGAATAAATGTGTTTTCCCTAGCTAGGGTGCCATCCAATTTCTCTAATTTCCTGAAACCAACCTCTCTATAAAGTAAATTTGAATGAGTGTGAGAACACCATTGTTTTGAGTCAACTTAGATATGTCTGATTCAGTGGTGGGCACAGCTAAATGAAAGGTTAGCTTCGCTAATCTGCTCACTAAAAAGTGTACTTCGTTAACGCTAAACCGCTAAGCAGCTAAAAAAAATTGCGAAAGCTAATGTTAACCGCTAACTCTTATTATATGAATTTAGCTTCGTTTTTGGGGGTGGGGGGCTCTAAAACCCTTAAAAACAGACCTAGAGAGCTGAAATTTTCATATGTTGTCTTGTAGCTTAGACATAGAGCTTTCCAAAAATATATAGCATGCCAAGATCAGATGATGATCAAGGTGTACACAAATAATTAAATGAACAAATGAAATTAAACGTTTGAACGTACAAGTTGACAATCCCTTATCCGAAATCCTTGGGACCAGATGCATTTCGGTTTTTGGAATTTTTCGGTTTTCAGATTTTTTTTTTTTTTTTTTTTTTTTATATACATATATATACAGGGATCAGCCCATCCGGGCACAGGTCACTGACCCACATTGGGACCTGGGGGCTAAAATATAATAATACTAATAATAATTATAATCATAATAATAATAATAATACTGTATTAATAATTCATAGGTCTAGGTTGTTTTTCTCACTTTTGATCTTTTTTCATTCTTGTATTTCTTTATTATTATTATTATTATCATTATTATTTTATTATTGCAATATTATTGTTATTATTATTATTGTTATCATTCTTATTTTATTTTTGTGTATTTTTTATTAAAAATTTTATTTACTATGAATAATTATTATTATTACTGTATTATCATTATTATTATAATTCTTTTCTTGGCAAGCTCAATCTCTGATTAGATTATAAATGTAGACAAAAGAAATTCACCTGACCCATGACACTAATTTTCATAGTTAAATGTACAACAGCTGATTTAAATGTAATTTCTGTCATTGCGTACTTAGCCTTTCTGGCATGTCTGGCACATGCCCGAGTTGCCAGTTAGCCATATATAAATGTGTGTGCAAGGAACAGCGTCACATCTCTGACGCGGTTCCTCGCATTTCTCAGGTAAGTTTCTTACGCCCTCCTTATTAAGTCAGTTTAACTCAGTTGAATTTTGTGAATATCAGTGTTCATGTTGTAACATAGTGAAATTATCATGTACCCAGTGAAAGAATTAACGTAATGTAAATATTGTCTATCATTGCCAAACAAAAGATTGTTTGTGATTGAGTTATTTTTGTGTCACATCTCTTGACGCTGCTCCTCGCATTTCTCAGGCATAGATTGGGTGTATGCTGAATACCCAGCAGCTACCGGGGGACCAGTAGCAGCATACCAGCTGGCTGTCATTACAGGATGTCTTTAATTCAGCCCGATTAAAGCCAAGGAATTGCGCGCCTTGGGAACTAACATCCTTGAGATGAACTCTCTGGCATGCGTCGGACTGCAACCGACCTAACCGCGCTCTTCATTTGTTGGTGTGTCACCAGTGTGACACCCTGGTGTACTCCTCGCAGTTTTATGGGCCAAAGTATTATTGTTGTACCTGATTTGGAATAACTAGCAGAAATATAGTTGTCCCATGTTGAGTAGTGAACCATAAATATTGATATTACCAGTAATGACGTTTGTTATGTGGGTTGTGAGTACATCATTCATATGTACTACCAACTGAGTTCTAGTAAAAGTGCCATGTTGTTCGTTCCGAAATAACATGATGTTATAAATAATATGTTAATTTGGGATATTGTCAAGTGTGTCAAATAACCATCTGTATTGACAATGAAATAATATACAGAGTAATGATTGTTTAATGTTGGAACCAATTATTGAAGATTTATTTTGCTACTTTTTTTTAAATGGGACTAGCCCACCCGAGCACATGTCACTGACCTACACCGGGGCCTAGGGGGCGAAAATGTAATAATAATAATGATAATAATAATGATAATAATAATAATAATAATAATAATAATAATAATAATAATAATAATAATAAACAAAGAAATGCAATAAATAAAAAAAGGTCAAAAGTGAGAAACAATATACCGTATGTATGTTGTGTTGTCAATAGTAAGAGAAACAATTGAGACCCTGCAATTGTGTGTGTGTGTATATAGCCTTCAAGCACAGTGCGCAGTGTAAAATACTTATGCAAAACAGTGTTTGTGTTGATAAGTGGCACACCATTCGTAATTATGTATATCAACTTCTTATTGAAACTGACAAAGCCCAAAAAAAAAGAAGGTTAAATGCCAAATTAAATGCTCTGTTTGACGAGAGTTACTGGACCACATTGAGTGATCCAAATTTGTTCATAAACTTATCCTCGTATGATCTACAGACAAATGAGAAACTTGTTCTTGGTTTTGGTAGGAAGTTTTCTATCACTCAACGGTGTGTTAATCCGCTTACTATTGCTAAAGGTTTAATCAACCTGGAAAAGAAGAAGTCGTCTGATGTTACAAATGAAGATATTTCCATAGCCAAAGGTTGTATACATAGTGTTTTAAATAAGAAATTTGCTTCAAACATTCCAAAAAGATTTGAAACAGCCTTGATAAACTTGAAAAGAAATAAGAATATCCATATTACCAAGGCTGATAAGTCTAATGCTATTGTTATCTTGGATAAAAGTGACTACAATGATAAGATGAATTCATTACTTAGTGATGAAAGCACGTATTGTGAGCTTACGAAAGATCCCCTGGAAAATATTAATAAGTTATCTAATTCCAAAATGAAGATGTTATTGAAAAAGAACCCCGATCTCACTAAACAGCTCTCTCAAATCAATCCCACTTTACCTTATATGTATGGCTTGATCAAAACCCACAAGCTTAATAATCCATTACGTCCTATCGTGAGTTCTGTGGGGTCTGTTACTTACAAATTATCCAAGTGGCTGGTAAAGATGATATCCCCTCTTACAGGCCAAATTTCTAATTCACATATACGCAATAGCAGTGATTTAATTGATAAACTCAAGAAACACAACGAACCGTGCGAATTAATAAGTTTTGATGTAAATTCACTGTTCACTAGAGTACCTGTCAAAGA
Source organism: Homarus gammarus (assembly GCA_958450375.1). Taxonomy (NCBI): domain Eukaryota; kingdom Metazoa; phylum Arthropoda; class Malacostraca; order Decapoda; family Nephropidae; genus Homarus; species Homarus gammarus. Next base: position 111,067 of record CAUDMG010002476.1, read on the forward strand.
CTTACTTTCATTTCTTAAAGATAAATTACAACTGCTAGATTTAACTATTGAACATGATACTTTCCTGAAATTGATAGAGTTATGCGTAACTGACAATGTGTTTAGTGCAAATGGGAAATTCTACAAGCAAATATTTGGTATGAGCATGGGTAATTGTCTTTCTGCTCCTCTAGCTTGTATTTATATGGAGTTTTTTGAGTCTAGATTACTACCCAATATAGTGGACTTTATTCCTCCATGGTATAGATATGTAGATGATGTTCTTTGTCTTTGGCCTATAAACAGTGACCCATTTGAATTTTTAGACAAACTTAATAATATTGTCCCCAGTATCACGTTCAAAATTGAAAGAGAAATAAATGAATCCCTTCCATTTCTTGATATGCTTATCATGAGAAATGGCCAAAACTATAAATTCAAGGTATATAGAAAGCCCACACAGGTAGACAGTTTCATTCACTTTTTATCGAATCACCTTGAGTCTACCAAAATGTCAGTTTTTTCTGTTATGTTCTTAAGATGTCTGCGTATTTGTGACTCTGAATTTATTGACGATGAATTGAAACACATTCGTTCTATTGCACATAAACTTGGGTACCCTTCTGTGTTTGTTGATCGTTGTTTTAATAGGGCTAAAAAATCCTTTCATTCCTCTCAAACCAGACAAGTTCCTACACTTAAGAATATTTTGACTCTGCCCTATCGTAATGAATTTGTCCCGTTAGTTCGGTCCCTCAAGCTTCTAAATATTAATGTTGTTTTCAAGTATGACTCAACCATTACTAATATGTAAATAAGGAATAGCCCAAGTTTGAATGTAAATGGTAGTGTTTATTGTATTCCATGTAGCAAATGTAATTGTAATTATGTAGGTCAGACAGGAAAAACACTGCAGCTCAGAATCAAACAACATAAGTATAATATTAGAACTGCATCTGAAAGCAGTGCCTTGTTCATTCATGTTAGGAATAATAATCACCCCATTGCTTGGGAAAAAAGCTTAGAAGTTTTCAAATCATCTTGTGTCACAGAAAGACTTCTTGTTGAAGCTAGTTTGATTCAGGAATTAAAATCAATAAACCTTAGTGATGGTCAGTTCAAAACTGATAATATGTTACATAAATTTATTTGTCAGTGGCCCAAGGTTAAAAATGCTTTAAAAACCTTTGATCTAGATGTATGATAGTTATTTTGTGGGTCCCCTTTTTTCTGACCTGACTTGACTAGTCACGTCACCACCCTTCTCTTAAGCTCCTCTACGTGTGTGTTGGTGTGGGGATTAGTGGATGTCATCATTTTGATCTGACCTCATGTTTTTAGGTCACCCTGTATATTTAAGCCTCTCTCTGTCCATGTAATCCAGTTGCCTCTGAAGATGTCTTGAATAAAGACGAAAGCTAAGGTACTCCGTTGTTTCCATTTTCCCGTGTGATTTTATCAAGATTTATCTTATCCACGTTTTCATTGTGGATTTTCATAAAATATATATATATATATATATATATATATATATATATATATATATATATATATATATATATATATATATATATATATATATATATATATATATATATAAGGCAGCAATGAAAACATGATTATCATAGTTAGGTGTACGCTTGAACACGTTTTCTTTCACTTAGAGTGAAGAGAGAAAACGGCGCCCACAAAATTAGGGCAGTAACAACTGTACAGTAAATTAACTGTTTACATCCGCTTAAAACAAAGTTTACTATAAACCTGTAATTTAAAGTTCAGAGCATTTTGATGATTTGGAGAATGAATAAAACTTGAAAATGGTTTAAAAGGAAAGGTTTCCGTTTATGGGATACAGTACCTAATGCCTCTATTTTATGGGGACAAAATATACTGTACAATATTGAGTTTTGAAATTTGCATCATATGGTGATTAATAGTTTGGTAAATAGGATTTACAGTAGTTTAATGGAAGGCTGGAGGGTGATGTAAAATAGAACAAATATGCGAAGGGTGTTCGGTAACTGAGATCTTTGAGCTTAAGAAACTGTTCGCTAGTTTGCCCCTGGAAAATGAGAGGTTACACAGTAAGTGTTTGTGAAGGTTGAAAAATAATGAACATTTAAGCCCGACACCAGTGTATTAACTGTAAAAAAAAAAAGAAAAATAATAATAAAATGAAATGCTCAAGCAGTGTGACGGTTTTTGATTAATTCACTTTATCTTCTTCCCCACTTGACAGCTTAGTACTAACCGTTTGTTTCATTTAGCGTGAGTGAGGCAACAAGGGTGTAAAGTTGGGAGTATGGTTGTGTTTTTTTGACCAGTTGAATGGGTAAAACGTGTAAGTGGGTCCAGTAGATCCACTAGGGATGGTGTCTCTGGTGTGGATATGGTACAGTACATCGTAAAGATACTAAACCTTTAGTACACAAGGAGTGAAGAAGTGCTACACTTGGCTTATTTCACTTCTGCAGCTATAAAATTAAGTACTGTACTGTACACATTTACAGCTGGATGGATTGGGGGGGGGGGGGGGAGGGGTGCCCAAGATTGAACCATAGACCATTAAGACAGCAGGCAAGTGTTGTATCTACTTATCCCTTTGAATGGATAAAAGGCTTTATAATTTCCCTAAAGAATTGTTACATTTGTTCCATATTTTAAAGATTCTCAGAATTATTCTTGGACAAAAAAAATCTGGGTTTTGGGGCAAGGTTCTCATTTATTTATAAGACACTGCATTTCATTTTCACAGATCACCAAAAGTGTTAAGTCTTCAAGAACTCAAATAGGTAATTAGGCCGGGATTATAACGACCAATGCAATATCAATCAATAATGTCTTAGATATTTCTGAGGACAGTATCACAAAGTTTATGAAATTGTAACACTTAATTATATCTTACTTGAGATTACTGAAAGTATCACTGGAGAAATCTCAACAGTATGCATCATTACAGCACCATGAAACCATCACAACACGATGTCACCACTAATACAACATGTCACCACCACAACACCATGTCACCACTAATACAACATGTCACCACCACAACACCATGTTACCACTAATACAACATGTCACCACCACAACACCATTATTGAAGGAATAACTCCGACAACATCTAGTTAGCAGAACGACGGCAATTTAGGCGAGAATAAAAATAATTGTGATATAATGTGAGGGGCGGGGAGTGTGGCTGAGGGGGAGAGGGTGGGGTCACTAGGAATAGCTGTGACACTATCTGTCTGGCTGCAACCTGTAAACACACACACACACACACACACAAGAAAGAATGTAGGTCAAGTCACAGGTAAGAGTGTAAGTCAAACCTCACAGGTCAGGGCGTAGGGTCGGACACAGGTGAGAGAGAGACAGGTGAAGATGTTTAGCAGTTTCATTTGTTGACCACTGTTCCCGTGGACGGCGGAGACGGAATGTTTACGTTGGCAGCGGCTGACGGAGAGGGGAGGTAGGGGAAGAGGGGAGGGAGGGGAAGGGTGGGAGTGAGTGAGAAAAAAGTAGGGAAGCGGGTGTAGTGGGAAACAGGAGTGAAGGAAGGAGCAAGGAGGAGGGAGGAGTAATCAGGTAGGGGAAATGGGGAGAAGGAGCAGAATCCACGAGGGAGAAAAAGGGGTAGAAGAGAAGAGAGGAGAGATTAAGGGTGGGAGATTGGTGAAGTGGCGAGGTGATGAGGGAGGTGAGGTGTTATGGAGGGTGAGGAGAAGGAAGAGCTGGAGGATATAGGTGAAGAGGGAGGACATTTATTGAGGAGATGGAGAAAAGTGATGGAGGATAAGCAGTGAACGGAGGGAGATGAGGTAGATGCTAAGTAGGCTGAGAGGGATAAAGAGGAGGATGGAGTGAAGGTAAAAGGGATTAGACATGATCCTCTCTCTCTCTCTCTCTCTCTCTCTCTCTTTCTTTCTTTCTCTCATGCGTTTACAGTATATACTCATTTATTTGCTTATTAATGTTTCGTCTTACTCTGATTTGAACTGATGTATACAAATGACAGTGTTTGTTGATTTTATGCTGTGTATCAGTACTACACATTGGGTACGTTGAGGACAAGGTGTTTATACTTTGGACCCCACCATTACACCCACACTGAGCCTCCTCCACCACCAGCACTCAATGCCTCCACTATCATCCTTAGCCTCCACCATAACGACCACCCTCTCCTGTCACTATATACTACCAACCCATCTAACACCTTCACCAGTTGTATTACCACCACTTCCCTCTACCACCTTGCCAATGCTCCTAGGAAGCGTGGGCCACCATCTTAGGGCCAGCTGGCTCGCGGTTGTTATTTTGTTTACCAGTGTGGCTGCTGGCTGGTCTCACCCCAGGGTACACACGCTCCTCTACCTGGTAATACTTCAAGCCAAATTATATTTTGGGAGAGCACGTTTTTTTTAGCAGAGTTTGTGGGTAAAGCTAAAATGAGAGCCCCTCGACGCATAGGAGGGGCAGGAGGTGGGGACGAGTGGGCCTGGTGTAGCTGGTCTAGCTTGTGATGTAGGAATTCCACAACACACTGTCGTATAGTATTAATGTCAACCATAAATATCTTCGTCACAGACTTGCTGTACCCATCACGGCTGTTGGTGCTACTTATTTTGGATCACCTTAAGATTGGACACGTCATCTTACTTCACCTGAAGAGTAACCACTGTAACACTAACCTTAACTTACCCCCCCCCCCCCCAGGTCTTATTGGGGTGGTTAATCCTCAGGTCAAATAAGTTGGGGTGCCTAATCATTAGGTTGGGCCTTATTTTTATTTTGTTTATAAATTGTCCTGCTTTTGATTTTCAAAGGCTTTTATAATGAATATCCCTCGTACTTAAATCATGTAATTAGGAAACAATATTAACGTATAGAATAGATGGGCAATGCAGCGAAGATCACAAGAGCCACGGTGAGCAAGGATCAGGCTCTGGGTAGCTTAATAAATATTTGCAGTTAATTTTTCCAGTTGGGTTTACCCGGTGTGACCAGAGTGTGACGGGGGGTATGAGTTGTTGATGATGATAACGTCGTCGACCAAGTAGGAGGGTTTGGATGGATGGGCCGAGGAGTAAAGATTTTAGGATATTTACGTGGCGAGAAGTCAAGAGGAGCGCCCAAGGTTGGATAGATAAATACCTCCCTCCCAACTGAGTTTGTTTTACCCCACTTGAAGCTCTTACCAAGAAAACACTGTGACTTAAATACGTAATATCATGTGTGTCTTGAGGAGAGAAATGTGCCTTATATTATGTTTGAAGATCTTGCCTCTCAGGAGTGTTCGTGACAGATGTGGTGATGAAGTGGGTTATTTCTACGCCTTAAAACATTGCCTTTATTCGACACTAGGCATTGTATTATTAGCGAGGATGGAAGTCTTGGTTACGTTTACTCATCCCAAATCCATCATTGCTGACCTGATTGGTGGATGCTTTTCGTCCGAGGATTACTTTTTTTTCTCATGAGCCTTAATTGTTGTTCACCTTTGTTACCAATAAAGTGTTTGCTGCTGCGATGAAAAAAGTAGACGTGCCTTTAATGAGCAGTTTATTTATTTATTTATTTTCCACATCAGACGTGCGCAACCTTCATATAGTCCACAGGTCACGGTGGGGCCTTCATGGGGGAGTGTACAAGTATAATTTGTGTGTGAGGGTAATTTTTAAATGTGGGTTTTTCAATATATAGGCTGACGTATGATACATGTATATTACGAGTAGTGTTTGTGTGTCGTTATCATTGTATCACACACACACATACGCGTGGTGACGTTATCCTGTGCTGGTTAGTGACGTGTGGGGTGAGGAGGAAGGGAGAGGTCACACGGGAAGCACACCGACTTGTTGACATGACTGGTAGCATGAATGGCACACAGATAGGAGAATTATTATTTTTTCTTTAACCGAAATTTCTACAATAGAGAAAAAAGAGTAAAACACCAGTAATGCGACTTAACTGAAACTAGATTATATTAATTTGTCATTAGTTTTTGGTGCATAAACTACCAACTATTTTCGTGAGTTTATTTTCACCGTTCGAGCTTTGTTTATAAGGGCCCTAAGAAAAATATATATTTCGTATGTTCTAGGATTTATTTATTTCGTATTTGTTGGTGTGTTTACGTCAAACGTGTTTATTTAGTTCCATAGTGTTAATGTGTGTATATCACCTGTGTTCAGTGTGTTGATTTGTTTATATACTGTTGTGACTCGCTGGAGGGAGGAAGAGGAGAGTAATTTATAGGACCATTAAGGATGTCCGAGGATATAGGGAGATAACTCCAGTCAGCCTGTAAATATAACTAGATGTGTTTACAGAGGTGTGAAGAATGGCAGGCCAGGGGAGGTGTATAAGAGGATGAGGGTAACCAGGATTGACCAAGTCTGTTAATTGGATCACGTGAAGATTAGGCACTTAATTTAAACACCCTAACATTACCTGAAGAGGGGGGGGGGGATGCTTGGGTTAGGTTAGCGTTAGGGTGTGTCTAATCTTTACGTGGTCCCATTAATTAGTAGCAACTTACGATAACCCACATGTCCCAGAGGTTCGTGGGTTAGATTATCCCCCTGAATTTGAAGGCTGAGAGCGATTATAAATGGCTCGATTAAGGTAAAAGACGAATTTGGCGGCAAAAATGATATGGAAGGATTTACCGATACAAGATGCGCTCCAATACCCATTTAAAGAGGTTTTATTGTAAGAACCTTTGAGAGTCAGTGTCAAATGCTGCTGCTGTTGCGGAAATTTTAGTGATGATGAAGAGGATTAATTAATTATTTACAACGATGAAAAAAAAACATATATATTTTCTTCGTAAATGAGTTCTTTGTTTTTACACCGCCAGTTAAACAAGGATGTGTAAGAATTAACCAATGATTGTTGAGGCCATTTGCTTAAATATACCATCATCTCGCAAAACAACATCCATCAGTCAGGTTAACAAAGGCGAATATTAGATCGCCCTATCACAGACAAAAATTACAAGGGTTTATAAGCAGCCAAGGTATCCTAATAAAGTATGTTGATATGAAATAGATATATACAATTGTGATGTTTAAGACGTAAATATATGCAGGTACTAACTCGTGGGCAATATTTCAGTAACTAATTCTCCCAGGTGTGTCCAAATGAGTGTGGGTAATGGCTGTAAAACGATGATGATGATGATGATGATGGTGATAATGATGATGATGTGACTGTACTGGGGTAATGGGAAGGTATGTCGTCAGTTAGGTAGATGCTGTGTTTGGCAGAGGCGCTGTTTGCTAGATAATCGGCTTTTGTACCCTTGAGAAATCGTCCTGTGCTGCGCTGATTATATTTGGAGCTTCATTCTTTCTTTCTTTACATGATAGTAAATTGAGTTTTGTCTTTGTTCGCTGAAAATTATTAATACAGTTACCATTATATTTTACGTTATATTAAATTACTGTAAATTAAAGCCACCACAATCTTTTCAAGGTAATGGAGTTAAAATATCTTTTATTAACAGTAAAGCGTATTACATTCTTCAGCATATAGTTATTTAAAGTTATATAAGGGTATGTAAGAAGTTATTTATTATGTTGGATTATGTGTCGTGTAGATCATCTTTGGAATGTTGTTATATTTGGTGGTTCTTGGACCGAACTGTGACATTCTCTGGGTAGTGAGGTAGTTATGTGTGTTTACCATGGAGGTGTAACTTTGGTAGGTCCTTGACTAGTTGTTTTGGTTTTGCTGCGATTAGCTATTTATAGTTGTTTGCGCGTCTTTCTGATTTGGCTGAAGATTGGTTATTGAATGAGGGATTTATTTTTTTATTGTTTTTTGTCAATGTATCGAACCCTTCACCACCATGACGTACTGTAAACTGCTGGAGGAAAGACCACAGTTGGCGGAGTCACTGTTTTGGCATCATGCGAAGATTAGGCCCACGCCCCCAGATTATTTTGCCTGAGATTTACCACCCTTATGTTAATAGCGGGGTTTAGATTAGTGTTAGGGTGGTTCATGTTCAGGTGAAATGAGTTGGGTTTTGTTATCTTCACGTGATTATTATTTTGTCATATCCCCTTAAATATTAAAAAAAAGATAGTAGCTAATTCATAACCCGCAACAGATGTTCCTGGCACTTGTCTCCCCCTGCCAGACACTCCCAACGTACACACGGACGAGGATCATCAGCCTCATCTGTCCGTCGCACTGCGCATCTCTTCCGACTTTGTTTTATCTTTCATTTATTTTCCGACATTTGTTCTCTCTTGTCCTCTCGGTCTGGTTTAGATATAGGGTACAGGGAAATATTAACCTACGGAAACCCATATCCACATTTCAGTATAATCATAAATCAGCAATATGGTCGTGTTCTCTCTCTCTCTCTCTCTCTCTCTCTCTCTCTCTCTCTCTCTCTCTCTCTCTCTCTCTCTCTCTCTCTCTCTCTCTCCCCTACACTCCATCTAACACTCACCACAGTAACCAGATATAATTACCCGTGAAGTGATCCTGAATGGTATTACGACTGTCTAAAGAGTATTTCGTATGTCCTTAATCAGTAAGTATTTAAATATAATAAACGCACAAATGAACAGAAATAGTAACTATTGTGACTATAACAAAATCGACTTAAGACGTAAGTTGTGAGTTATAATTCATAGTACTGAACATTACTCTGGGCAGTACACTCCCACTCATACAAACAACGTTACAAGTCGTCCACCAGGCCAAATTCTAGATTCTCGAAGGCTTCTAAAGTACGATGTAAATATGCAACGAACTGGTTAACTTAAATTAGAATAAAGCCCAAAAATAAGGTACATGGACTAGCATTACATTTTCTTTGAGACACGAAGTTAACCAGACTCGTTCACGTATATCCAATCACTGTAGATAATCTGTTGGGAAAGTTCTCTACCTTACCGTAGTTTTGTCACCTAACCTAAAGTAGCTGGTGTTGAGTGAAGGTATAGACGCAGTAGAGTCTCGTTGCAAGTTATGCTATTTGTATTCTTTAATTAGAGTTAACCTGCCTTGTATTTTACAGTTACAAGGAATATTCATCGTAGGGAAACCTGGAGGAACGCGAGCCAGACCCCCACACCCTGGAGGTCCTTGAGCCAGACCCCCACACCCTGGAAGTACTTGAGCCAGACCCCCACACCCTGGAAGTACTTGAGCCAGATCCCCCCCACCCTGGAGGTACTTGAGCCAGACCCCCACACCCTGGAGGTCCTTGAGTCAGGCCCCCCACACCCTGGAGGTACTTGAGCCAGGCCCCCCCACACCCTGGAGGTACTTGAGCCAGACCCCCACACCCTGGAGGTACTTGAGCCAGACCCCCACACCCTGGAGGTACTTGAGCCAGACCCCCACACCCTGGAGGTACTTGAGCCAGACCCCCACACCCTGGAGGTACTTGAGCCAGACCCCCACACCCTGGAGGTACTTGAGCCAGGCCCCCCCCACACCCTGGAGGTACTTGAGCCAGGCCCCCCCCCCCACACCCTGGAGGTACTTGAGCCAGGCCCCCCCACACCCTGGAGGTACTTGAGCCAGCCCCCCCCCACACCCTGGAGGTACTTGAGCCAGACCCCCACACCCTGGAGGTCCTTGAGTCAGGCCCCCCACACCCTGGAGGTACTTGAGCCAGCCCCCTCCCACACCCTGGAGGTACTTGAGCCAGACTCCCACACCCTGGAGGTACTTGAGCCAGACCCCCACACCCTGGAGGTACTTGAGCCAGACCCCCACACCCTGGAGGTACTTGAGCCAGACTCCCACACCCTGGAGGTACTTGAGCCAGACTCCCACACCCTGGAGGTACTTGAGCTAGACCCCCACACCCTGGAGATCCTTGAGTCAGGCACCCACACCCTGGAGGTACTTGAGCCAGGCCCCCACACCCTGGAGATCCTTGAGTCAGGCACCCACACCCTGGAGGTACTTGAGCCAGGCCCCCACACCCTGGAGATCCTTGAGTCAGGCACCCACACCCTGGAGGTACTTGAGCCAGGCCCCCACACCCTGGAGGTACTTGAGCCAGCCCCCCACACCCTGGAGGTACTTGAGCCAGGCCCCCACACCCTGGAGGTACTTGAGCCAGGCTCCCACACCCTGGAGGTACTTGAGCCAGACCCCCACACCCTGGAGGTACTTGAGCCAGGCCCCCCACACCCTGGAGGTACTTGAGCCAGCCCCCCCCACACCCTGGAGGTACTTGAGCCAGGCCCCCACACCCTGGAGGTACTTAAGCCAGACCCCCACACCCTGGAAGTACTTGAGCCAGACCCCCACACCCTGGAGGTACTTGAGCCAGGCCCCCACACCCTGGAGGTACTTAAGCCAGACCCCCACACCCTGGAGGTACTTGAGCCAGGCCCCCACACCACTCATCAACGGTGATACTAAAACAGGGGTGACGGGCCTCCACCTTAATATAGTCATCACTTCAGTTGTCAGCCATGACCATCGTCCTCACTGTGCCAACTTCTCACTTTACTCATTATGTCTACACTTCACTCTCACCACCACCACCACCTCTATCACTCTCCTTCCAACCCCTCACCGCCAATCCATCTTTATCCTCACGTCTCCCTACCGCCCAACCCTCACCAACAGCTATAAATACTCAATATTATTTCTTTCTAGACCTGTCACTATAATACCTGTAAACCTTGACCTTAAAGTGAGTCATACGATGTACTATACTCCTACTTTCTACTCCTTTATATATACAGGATTCCCTTCTATTCCATTTTAGTATCAGTAGAGGGGCACCAAGAGTAAGAGAATGTCCCGCATGGTAAAGTGGATCATGATACAGTTGTGTGATTTATTTCAGTCCTTTGTGAGTTAGGCGTGTAGCTCCTCACTGACCCCCCCAGACAAGTGTATTGCAGATGCTAGCGAGGTGCCAAGAAGACGTGCGCATACCCCGTGAATGGCAGCAGGATAATTAGTTACGAGGTGGTAAAAGGTGGGGTTAATGGAGCGTGTGTAACTGTTACTTACCGAACATGACACGACACTTTAAGTTGTCAGTGACACGTAGAACGAGGTGAAGTCTACTTCTGCGTGGTGTTACTGCTAGTGTTGTGGCGGAGGTGCAGTATGTAGTCAGCAGTGCTATTTTTGAGGAGGTCGGCTTTTATATCTTGCCCGTTTATGTTCAATCCGTCCGAGTACCGTCCTCATATCTGAGGGTTGGCGATCACAGTCCTCCAGTCTAAACGTTCTCGGGCTGTTTTTATCAAACCTCGAAGGTTTTGTATCTCACTGGGGACTCAGTTTTTAATCTCGTTCATCCATCACAGTCTGTCTTTCCTTGGCCTTCCTACCCTCAGCTTGCCCATCAATGTGTTTATTTTAATTTGAATAAAGACGTGTCTTTCTGTATGAGCAGTAAATGTTATAAATATAAGGAGCATAGCCATAATGGTATGCTCTTGGTAGTGAAGTGTGGAAGATCAACACACGTGGAGGTGTGTAGCCAGGAGGCAGGATGGGCGGCGACAAGAACATAAGAACAGCGGGCCCATTGGCCCATACTGGGCAGTCCCGTTTACGCCCAACCCCTATTGCTCATATAAGCATCCAACCTATGTTTGAAACTATCCAGCGTATTCGAGTTAATGATGATATTTGGTAACTTGTTCCATTCATCCACTACTCTGTTTCCAAACCAGTGTTTACCTATTTCGCGCCTAAATCTAAATTTGTCTGATTAAAAAACCATTGTTTCGAGTTCGCTCCTGGTTGGATAGTTTGAGTACGTTTATAATGTCCCCTTTGTTTAGCCCTGACTTCCATTTATACACCTCTATCATGTCTCCCCTCGCACTACGTCTCTCGAGGGAGTGCAAATTAAGCGTAAAGCATGGAGCAGGGGCCAGGTGGACAGCGCAGGGCGGCAGACGGCTGATGGTTATTTCAAGCGGCTACGCCAGCGTCGGAACTGGCGGTGATGGTGTTCACGGTGGGCGTCGCCCGCCCACCTGCACACCACCCGGCCCGCTGTGTTCCCGCCCCTTGTATTGCCACCTCCTGCTCTCACCCCGCCGCCGTTGGTGGCCACTCGACAAGTTTCTAGCAATCTCCGAAGTCTCCTTACGTCAGGGCGCTGTTGGTTTTCTCCTGTCGCAGCTGTCTTGGGGACTTACTAAAGAGGGGTTGTGGTGTTGATGTATCTTGTGAGGATTTCATCAAGATGGAGAGGATAAGGAATGCATAATAAGGCGTGGGTGCGGTCTGTTGAGTCTGAGGGAGCAGATGTGGTGAGGATGAGTGAGGTGTTGCTAGGCACACTTGTCACCAACACTTGGCACGACGCCACCGCCGCTGTTATATTTCACCTCACTTGTCTCGGACAGTCCAAGATAGAGTGTGTGATGTTTTTAGGCGTGACGGCTGCGGACATGTTGACTCTGGGCGTGGCAGGTACGTTCGTGGTGGTGCGGGTGGAGTTACCAAGGTGTGCCGGAGGGGAGGGGGTGGCGACAGTGGCGGGTATTCCCCCTCACCCCATGTTATTTTCCAAAGTTTTGGCACGGCGAGCACCTCCCACTGTGATGCTGTGATGTATATTTGGTGGTGGGTGTTGAGCCCTGCCACCTCCCTCATGAGGCCGCCTCCTGGTTACAGTTATGACTGAGTCTTTGTCATAGACCAAAAAATTCTACGAAAATTATATTATAAAATTTATCAAATAAAACTGACTTGTGTTAGTGTCTGTGGCGAGAGATGTTCAGTCCTTTGATGCGCTTTACTATACATTCTGGGGAGACGAGAAATATTGTACATGAATCGGATTTATTATTGTGTCGTATGTGGTAAGGCAAGTATATTTAACTTTAACTTTAATAGAATTACATACACTTCAATTATTCATAATAACTCATACCGGTGAAAAAATATTATATATATACACACACACACACAGTAGTGTGTGTGTGTGTGTGTGTGTAACCGATCGAAATTCTTATTGGGGTAATTTATGGATGGTAATGCAACGGAAGGCCCCCCAGAATAACGAATCATCAGAAACAAAATTTAGATATTTACTTTTAACATTTCCCGTGACCTGGACTGCTGTTCATGAGACTGGGGTTAAAGAGTTGTACAGGTAATCGTATGAGACATGTATTAATGATCAGCAGCAACCTTACAGCACTAGAAAATTAATAATTACACAGAAAAAATTGGTCATTGGATATACCCCCTCAACATGTGTGTGTGTGTGTACAGTACTGGAAGTGAAGGGGTAAATGTAGAGGCATGATCAGAGTGAAGGTGTGTGACAGTAGTGCCTAGCGTGGAGTATGTAGGAGGATGTGACGGCTGGTAGAGTGAAGGTGTGTGACAGTAGTGCCTAGCGTGGAGTATGTAGGAGGATATGACGGCAGGTAGAGTGAAGGTGTGTGACAGTAGTGCCTAGCGTGGAGTATGTAGGAGGATGTGACGGCTGGTAGAGTGAAGGTGTGTGACAGTAGTGCCTAGCGTGGAGTATGTAGGAGGATGTGACGGCAGGTAGAGTGAAGGTGTGTGACAGTAGTGCCTAGCGTGGAGTATGTAGGAGGATGTGACGGCTGGTAGAGTGAAGGTGTGTGACAGTAGTGCCTAGCGTGGAGTATGTAGGAGTATGTGACGGCAGGTAGAGTGAAGGTGTGTGACAGTAGTGCCTAGCGTGGAGTATGTAGGAGGATGTGACGGCAGGTAGAGTGAAGGTGTGTGACAGTAGTGCCTAGCGTGGAGTATGTAGGAGTATGTGACGGCAGGTAGAGTGAAGGTGTGTGACAGTAGTGCCTAGCGTGGAGTATGTAGGAGGATGTGACGGCAGGTAGAGTGAAGGTGTGTGACAGTAGTGCCTAGCGTGGAGTATGTAGGAGGATGTGACGGCAGGTAGAGTGAAGGTGTGTGACAGTAGTGCCTAGCGTGGAGTATGTAGGAGTATGTGACGGCAGGTAGAGTGAAGGTGTGTGACGGGGAGGCTGCTCTTGATCCATCCATAAATATGAGATACCGGTTATTTAAATGTTAGATTTTTAAGAGTGTCAGTAGGGTTTGTTGTGAGCGATAGACAACTAATGTATAGAGCTAATTATATCTTTAGACCTGATTGACGTTATGAGGGTATCGACGTTTATCTACGTGTGTTTATTTGTGTTAGTGCTTTACTACACCTGTGTAAATATATGTTAACTGAGATAACCTATAAGGGCGTTTGATCCGTAAACAGTAAGATGTTATACCTACCACACGTCTATATAATGTATACCTTTTGGCGATTATAGTAAGGCATTATTATACTTCTGGGAAATTATAGTAAAAAAATAATATAATATACCTTTGGGATATTACATTTGGGTAAATTTTGAATACCTGTATAATGAAACTTGCACATAATTTATTTTGATATTAGCTAAAGATTTTTCTTATTATTATCACACACACACACACACACACACACACACACAGACGAATACACAACCCCATATACGATCACATAGCTCGACAGACGATACCACACAGCCGCTACACCCTCCCTCCCTCCCCAGACACATGACCAGCCAACCTCACAGCCTCACTAACCATGATGCCCATACACCACTCTGTCTTCTTGCCCACCTGCTGCCCCACACCCACATATTTCTAGAGTTAATCATTTACTTCCTCACTTACTCTACCTCCCACACCCTTTACCTCCCACACCCTCTACCTCCCACACCCTCTACCTCCCACACCCTCTACTTCCCACACCCTCACATGAACAGTCACATATGGTCTGTTAAACTGTCTATCCTCAATTCATATGCGTGTGATTATTGATTTATTTTTTTTTACATGAAAATCACACAGTTTTACCAGAGTCAAGCTTAAGTAAATTGTTGGAATTCGAGTTTTTGGATGTTGGTGGAAGATTGCTGCATTTAGATTTCATGGTTGTTTACCCTCGGGCGAAGTAGGCCTCCCCTTCTTCCCCTGATTTATTTATTTTTAGCTGCATTAGAACCCATATGTATAATTTTTTTGACCTGAGTAAACCATTGAGATTTTTCCCCCCATCAACTCCTTGCCGTAACTGGTGTGTAACCCGGATGGTGGTGGTGTGCTGCACGTGCTGGGTGGGCCAGAGCGGTATAGGAAGGTGAGGTGGGCCGCCGAGGGTAGGGGTGATGGAGAGGACCATCACCTCCCCTCTACAGCAGGATGTTGGCAATTGTCTCGTAGTAGGAAACGTTTTGTTGCTCTTCCTACTGCCCCCCCCCCCCCCCCCCGCTACCTACTCCGGGATATACGTCATTAGCAAATGTTTTCCTTATATGTTTGCCACTTTACCATTTATCTGTTGTGTGGGTTATTAATGTTCATTCTTGAGGAAATTCTCCAAGTATGTTTCTGTGTTAGTTGTTCAGTGTGTCAGAGCTTCCTATACAACTTGTGTTAAGTAAACTCGCAGCATTAATAGCTAAGTTTGAGTTTCACTAATTTGAGGTTGTCTGTACTGTGTGCACACGTATTGGCGTCATAGGCATTTGACATCTTACGCGATTTTTTTTTGGACGCGCATATTGGCGTGCAAACACGAATTTGACTGCGAACATTTTTTTTGTCCATCCACATATTTGCGTGGATACACGTATTTGCCAGCATGCAAAAAAAATTGAATCGTTCGTATACGTCTTTGCGTCACATTACTGACATACTACAATTCGTTTGCATTCAATAATTTGTATATACACAGAGAGAAGTGAAGAGATTCGTGTCATGTATGAATTCGTAAACTGACCCCACCCCGGGACCTTAACACAAGACGTGAATTATTACCTCCCTTGTTTGACGGACACTCCGGACGTTTAAATCACGTGGCTGGTGGTTGACAGGCAGACAGTCGTGATGGATGTGACGTGGTTGACAGCTGCCCAACACGACGCTGGTGATTACAGACAGCTAATGACACAGTAGTGATTTAAGTTATTCTTGACGTCCACCTAAGGGGCTGCTTATCGCTTGCTTGACAGATTTATATGACAGATAGATGATGAAGAGACGGGTGACATACACTGTATAAGTGAGTGTTTTAGCCTCCGGACCATAATCCCTTAACCTTTCTGTGTGTGGGGGAATGGATTGGACACATTCTCTAGTCAGTGTAATGTTAGGGGTGGGTGGTTGTGATGGGTGAGGTACGGGAAGGAGGGTTTGATATGGCTGGTGGTAGCGGTGGAGAGAGGTGAGATACAGGGAGGAAGGTTTGATGCAGTTATTAGTGGTGGTGGATTTATGAGATACTAACCGACATGTCAACATTCTCATGAGTGTCTTATACAACAAGTGTTAATGGTGAAGATTCCTGTGTGGTCATTGTTATAGACAGGTGAAGGGCGTGGGACAGCAGTTACAGCCGTGTCAGGAAGGGAGCAGAAGTGTTATTTTCTTACCCCTTGAAACTTATGTAGGTGTAGGTTCAGAGATATATTAAAATGATTAGAATGTTGAGAGGTTTAACAGCCGCCCAAATAACAAAAGTAGTTTGTCTCTCTCTCTCTCTCTCTCTCTCTCTCTCTCTCTCTCTCTCTCTCTCTCTCTCTCTGGATCATTCTTGCTCTTAATGCTCTCCTCCCCCTCCTTTTGACCCTTCTCTTCATTCTCCTCCTCCCCATGACTCCTCTCCTCTTTCTCCTCCTCTTCCTTCTCCTCTTCGTGACTGTTCCTCTTCCTCCTCTTCTTGTCTCGTACCTTCTTGGCCATTCTGTTTTCCCTAGCCTTTTCTTGTTTGTTTTTTGGTTTTGCAATGATTGACGTTGTCGTTATTGTTACGGTCGACAGAGTCATCGTCTAGCCTTCTTCCTGCTCCTCCTCGGGCGTCAGGACCAGATAGCCTACGTGCCCGCCACAATGAGAGCATCGAGTATGAGAATCAGCAGGTGTAACTCGTCAACAACAAGGGTGTGAAGCAAAATGATCCACCTCAAGTACTGCACATGATCTGCCATTGTTGGGACCGTGTGTTGTCTCGAGTCAGTGTTCGAATTACCACCGTCTCTTTACTCGAGTCAGTATTCGAATCACTGCCTCTTTATCTCGAGCCAGTATTCGAATCCCCGGCTCTATTTCGAGCCAGTATTCGAATCCCCGGCTCTATTTCGAGCCAGTATTCGAATTCCCGGCTCTAT
This sequence comes from Homarus gammarus, assembly GCA_958450375.1. Lineage (NCBI taxonomy): Eukaryota > Metazoa > Arthropoda > Malacostraca > Decapoda > Nephropidae > Homarus > Homarus gammarus. Next base: position 128,214 of record CAUDMG010002476.1, read on the forward strand.
TTCGAGCCAGTATTCGAATCCCCGGCTCTTTATATCGAGCCAGTATTCGAATCCCCGGCTCTATTTCGAGCCAGTATTCGAATTCCCGGCTCTATTTCGATCCAGTATTCGAATCCCCGACTCTTTATATCGAGCCAGTATTCGAATCGTCGTCTCTTTACCTCAAGCCAATGTTCGAATCATTGTCTCTTTATCTCGAGCCAGTATTCGAATCATCACTTTCTTATCTCCAGACGAAGCTTCTTAATCGTTGCCTCGACATGGCCAGACTTGTTGACTCAGATGTGCATTGTTATTTTTTTCTCACAATTTTGTTATTTTCAGGACGAAATTTCATGAAAATTCTCGAGAAAAAATGAGGTTGGGCAATTCTTGGCAGTAGCGTATAAGTTGAGGATTTTGGGACTGATTGTGGAAGATTTTGTGGATCACGTAAAGATTAGGCACCCCCAGTTTATTTCACTTATATTTTTTTTTATTTTTTTTTATTTTTTTTTTAATTTTTTTTTATTTTTTTTTTTATTTTTTTTTACGGGTATTAGCCCACCCGAGCACAGGCCACTGACCCACATCAGGGCCCGGGGGGGCGAAAATATAATAATAATAATTAATAAAAAAAGATAAAGATTATAACCAAACAATAAAAATGCTACTAATAATAACGATAAATAATTACACAAACGAAAAAAGTAAATCAAGAGTGAGACACGATATACAGTATGTTGTGTTGTTAATAATAAGAGAAACAATTGAAATCTTGCAATTGTGTGTAAATGAGGCAGAAAGTCAAAGCAGCAACCTGGGACTTGGTCACATATGGCAGCAGGGTCTACCATTAGACAACACATTATGCTTCCAATATCTTCCCAGGCAGTAGTACCTCCCTGTTTGGTAGCTGCCTGCTACTTCTTACTTCCACCTGATGGTTGAGCACCCAAAACAGCCGGAAGGTTAGGTTAGTTTAGGTTAAGTTATGGTGTTTGGTCATCAGGTGAAATAAGCTGGGGTGCCTAATCTTCACCTGATCCTGCTTTATGGATGATACGCTAGTAGTGTTGTCTGGTTTGTGTGAATGAAGGTGTCATGTCAGCTGTAGTGCTTCGTATAATGCCGGGGAGGATAGGAGAGCGAGGTTAGGAGTGAAGGACGGGGTGGAGGTTAGGAGTGAAGGGCGGGGTGGAGGTTCGGAGAGACGGACGGGGTGGAGGTTCGGAGAGACGGACGGGGTGGAGGTTCGGAGTGAGGGAGTGGAGGATAGGAGTGAGGGAGGCGAGGGTAGGAGGTTATGAATGAAGATGTAGTAAGCACTGTATAATGGTATGGGCTCAAGGAAGCAGGTGCCTGAAACGACGTGTCTAGGTTGTGAATGAAGGTGTGTGTACTGTTATTAATGTGTGCAGCATGTGCGCCGCTGGAAGTTTGTGTATATATGTGTGTGTATGTACAGGGTATGTTGAACTATGTACGCTGCTGAGGATGCATGTGTCACGTACGCTGGTGTGTGTGTGTGTGTGTGTCACTTTTCAGGTATACACTCCAAACCTGGGGAGTAGAGGTAGGGAGGCTCCTGATATTTTTCCTCTCTCCTCTTCATCCCCTCTTCTATTTTCCCATTTCCTCTCACTTTTATCATTTTTTCCTCCATGATTTCCTGTTTCCGTCTCGGGTTTGTTATTATTTTGTTATCGCCGCCCTAGTACGCAGTGTTATCGCCGCCCTCGTATGCAATGTTATCGCCGCCCTCGTACGCAGTGTTATCGTCGCCCTCGTACGCAGTGTTATCACCGCCATCGTACGCAGTGTTATCGCCGCCCTCGTATGCAGTGTTATCGCCGCCCTCGTACGCAGTGTTATCGCCGCCCTCGTACGCAGTGTTATTGCCGCCCTCGTACGCCGCGACTGTTTATGGGATAGTGATAAGAGTAGATAGATAATACTTTCGTCTGGTTGTGCTGTATTGGTTTAGGCCCTTTTTGGGGGGTTCAAGGGTTCGTAAGTATCGGGGGTTAAGGCGTCCCTCAGGTCAAATATCCTATCCTGAATCACCAAATCCGCAGAACCCCTGAACCTCTGAACCTTCGATACCCTGCAACTGAACACCTGTATCTTACTGGACTGTATTATTACTGGATCTTTTTTCATTACATATAAACATGGCTTCGTTATCTCAAGGGTTCATAGGGAGGGGGGAGGGGGTGAGAGGCGTGGTCGTGTTGATCCTCACTTGGTGGGTATATGGGAGCGGCCACTCAGCAGGGAGGGAGATAATATATTGTTTTTGGCACAGTGGGAGTTTTTAAGGTGTAGGCGGACTCTTAACTTCTTCCCTTTCTATCTGCCTGTCTTATCGCCACGCCTTTAACCTCCCCACGTCTCCGTTCCTCCTCCATCTTCCACTTTACGCTCTCTTCTCTCGACCAAAGAAGGGCAGGAGGACGTGTGCTAGAGAGAGAGAGAGAGAGAGAGAGAGAGAGAGAGAAACGAACTGTAAGGCTGAGGAAGAGCAGTAGTTGAGTGTTGCGGCAGATCCCAGAGATGGTGTCATGAGTGCCAGCTGGACCACTGTGTGTTCCCCAGACGTCAGGTGGGACAGTGACACACCCCTTCCTTCACATGCAAAGTGGAATATGTTCTCACGCTACTAAGGTGTTGAGGCTGTACAACACTTACTGTACTGGTGTCTCATACGCTAAGATATACAGGGTAGCGTAATTACGTCGTAGAATAACGAAGGGTAATTTGTAAGATATTTAGTACAGTAATTATGTAGTATTTAGACTTCATTAAATCCGAGCAAGTGATGCTGCGGCTAAATGGATACCTGTCCTAAAGGTCGCTGGTTCACGACCAGGGTACCCCTAGTTCACTAAGCTGTGAATTGGTACCAAGGTTTACGGTTGAGGAAGTGAAGGAATTCGTGACCATTACCCTTCTGTGTACTAGAGGCTTAGTAAACAGTGTACTGTGCCCTCACAGCCCACAACTGGTAATTTGGTATATGGGATCCACTGTCGAACCTGGGCACAGAACCAGAGTAAGAAAACAAAATCTTATAAGTTGCTCCCACGTGGTGACAGTATCATCCCGATGAAGACTCACACACACTACTACTACTTACTACTTTGCTGTCACTCGGAGGTATGATGATCATCCAGCTGTGGCAAAATGATATGGGTTATTAGGGATGTCACATGTGGAGGGCTCCTTCTACTGTGGGAGGGGCGGTGGCAGCGTCTTTCCGACGTTGGCGCTTATCTGCCTCGGGGCTAACTTGAAAGTTGACCGAGTCGAAGGCCTTGGTTAGGTCGATGAATGCCATGTACAGGTCACGACGCTGTTCTCTGCACTTTTCCTGTATCTGGCGGGCAGCAAAGATCATGTCAGTGGTGCCAAATGATGGTCTAAAACCACATTGAGATTCTGGGAGGAAGTTTTCTGCCTCAGGAAGAAGTCTGTTTAGGAGGAATCGGGCTATAATCTTGCTAGCTACAGAGAGCAGCAAGATCCCACGGTACTTGCCACATCTAACCGATCCCTCTTGTTCTCATAAATATTGACAATGGAGGCATCTTTAAGAGCTTGGGGGATTTCCTCCTTTTGCCATATATTCTCTAGGAGGGAATGGAGACGGCTGGTAAGTAGAGGTCCTCCTGCTTTATACACCTCGGCTGGGATTCCATCAGACTCTGCTGCTTTGTTATTTTTCATCTGTTTGATGGCAGTAGCTACCTGATCCATGGAAGGAGGATAGCTAAGGTGGGTCAGCTCTGGATGCTGAAGGACCTGCTGGGTAGTCAGGACATCCACATCGGTGTTTCGGTTGAGCAATGAATGGTAGTGCTCTTTCCAGAGCTGAAGGAGACCTTCGTCGTATTTAATTATGTGGTTATCGTCAGATGAGCGAATGGGGGCTGTGCTACGAATGACTGGCCCATAAAATGTTTTAGTGAAAATTAAAATTTGGCGCATCTTGTGCTGATCTGCAAGTTTTTGTGCTTCACATGCTTTATTTTTAAGCCAGTCGTTCTTTAGATTGCGAAGTTCCCGCTGGGTTGCCGCTTTCTTCTTGCAGAAGGTATCAGCTTTGGTCCGAGACTGGGGGTTGTTCTGCCAGTCAGTAAAAGCAGCACGTTTATCATCGATGAGTACTTTGATTGCCGGGTCATTTTCATCAAACCAGTCCTGGTGTATTCTTTTGATCTGGCCGAGGGTCTCTCTGCAGGTTTTTGTCATAACAGTATTAAGAGTATCCCATTCGGCACTGGGATTCACGTTGTTTGCTGTTGGGTAGTTTATAAGCCCATGTTCGAGCTGCTCTCCGAAAGCATGTGCTACCGCTGGATCTTCCAGACACTTAGTATTAAAACCTCTTCTGGAGGCTTGCTGCCTTCGCCGTTTTGGGGCGACGTGAAGTGAGAGCTTAGATCTGACAAGTCGATGATCAGTGTCACAGTGGTCTGAGCCACGCATGGCACGGGTGATGAGGACATCTTGGCGATCTCTTTCTCTGACAATGACGTAGTTAATGAGATGCCAGTGTTTGGATCGTGAGTGTTGCCACGATCCCTTGAACTTGTCGGCCTGCCTAAACAAATTTGCTGAGAAGGAGTAGGCCATTGGGATTACACTTGCCTAGTCCATTTCTCCCTATGGTTCCCTGCCAACTCTGGCATTGAAGTCGCCAAGGAGCATAACCTTGTCTTCTCTGGGGATAGAGGTTAGCACTCTTTCGAGGTCGGCATAAATGGCCTTCTTGATGTCATCCTCTGGATCCAGTGCTGGGGTGTATGCACTGATGAAGAAGGCATGACGTGAGTGATTCAGTGGGACTCGAAGAGTCATGACGTGCTCGTTGATCCCAATAGGCATTTCAGTTAGCCTGTGTAGGATGCGTTGGCGGATGGCAAAGCCAACTCCATAAATGCGGTTTCTCTCCACAGCAGGCTTACCCTTCCAGAAGGTGTAGCCAGACCCCCGTTCTGTGAGTTGGTCCTCATCTGGGAGCCGGGACTCACTAATGGCTGCTATGTCGATGTTATACCTAGCTAGCTTTTTTGCCACAAGGGCAGTTCTTATTTCAGGACGCTCATTTGTGCCAGTATCCAGAAGGGTCCTGACATTCCATGCAGCGACCATAAGAGGTTGTATGGTTTGTTTTTGTTTGGATCTGTGATTTGGTTGTGTTTTCGACCGCATTAGGATGACCTTACTGGGTGAGGTTGCCCAGTCAGGTTGGATTTTTAGGCAGGGTATGTTTAGGGCACCTTTTCTAGCCCCCTCCCCATTTGGGGTGAGCAGAGTGTCTCCTCGTAAGGGCTGCTCAGTCGCACAGACAGGACTGGATTGCACTGCTGCCTAGATCCCAGTGCATAAACGACCATCTTATCTGTGCCGCCCAGAGATGACCCCCGGCAGTCATCTCTGTCTGTCCCCGTCGCCACTCGTCCGTTGCCGTAGGACTTTTGGGGGGTATAAGGGGTTTGATGATGATGAGCTGGGTGAGGGCTGCACGTGAGTTGATTTTTGTGGTGAGGCAGGAGCGCAGGCTGCAACCACACATCTTGGCTCTGTCTTTTCCTTATTCAGTGGTACAAGTGTTATAACGACTGGGAGAGGGAGAGTTGCACTGGACTGCCGATAGCCCAGTTTGTTGGGTTTCACCTTAGTAGCCAGTCCATCAGGCATTGCCTTCGTATGCCGATGTAGTCGTTGGGTTTCCATGGTGGTCACCTCTTCCGCCTACACTGCCGTTGGGGTCTTGTTGGAGCTCTGTAAGCATGTCTGCCTGATGCGGGGCTCCACAGCAGATTTTTCTTTCGGATTTACTCCCGTAGCTTTATACCTGCCAAGGTTAATCCGCAAGGCAGCGGGGTGGTGGTTGGTAGGCGCCAGGACCTGTCCGCATGCCAGTGAGCCTGTGCAGCTGAAAGCGAGAGGGAGCAAGCAGTGCTTGCACCTTAACACTAACACAATGCTGCCACACTAGATGCATTTCACCACCCTGTGTAGTGCTCGCGCACACACACACACACACACACACACGTAGGTTCATATGGCACCACACACTGGTCTACATTACTGCTTGTTTCTTAGTCCAGCGATGATCTGACTGAATATTGGCACGAGAACCTCTCATTACCTGGCCAAGTGTATAGTGGCTTTCTCAGTTACCTGGCCAAGTATAATGGCTTTCTCAGTTACTTGGCCAAGTGTAGTAGTTTTCTTAGTTACCTGGCCAAGTTATAATTGAGTTGTTTTCTCAGTTACCTGGACAAATGGTGATGTAGTTACCTCGTCAGTCCGTACTCTGGGGTCCTCCTCATCTTTGGGTGGAAGTTTGGTAGTATTGTTGTGTTTTGTAACGTAAACACGAACACACGATAGAACACTGGTGAAGTCTGTGTTGCTGTGGGATTTAGTCCGTATTAAGAGAGACGTGCTGCTCCGTGAATTAGGGAGAACAAGGATACAGGTCTCTCTCTCTCTCTCTCTCTCTCTCTCTCTCTCTCTCTCTCTCTCTCTCTCTCTCTCTCTCTCTCTCTCTTGTCTCACGCGTTCGTTTTTTGGGGTTTTGTGTAAATAATCTTATATTTTTTTATAGGTTTATGTTGGAGTTGGTCCCGGGGTTGGGAGAACAGAAGACTGGTGCTAGTGGTGGAGTTTTATCAAGGGTTTTACACATAGTGGTTATGGTCTCGCTCACAGATCTGGTTTGTAATTAGTTCATGTATTATATTTTGGTTGTATCCAGGTAAAACATGTCGTTTTAATACAGGTGTCGAGTTTAATTTTTTCCCAGCTGTTTTCCAATCATCTTGAACCATCATTTAATCCGTCTCGAGTTAGTATTTGAACCGCAGCAAACCCTCTTGAGCGTGGTCATTTCCAGCTTATATCTTAACACCTCGTGAGTGTTTGTGACTACTGTACATATTCAGACATACAGTGAAGGTAGAGAATGTGAGACGTTTGGGAACATTGTCGTGTCAGAATCCTCCTCACAGAATAATACAACCATTGTGGCAGCAGTTTCATCATGGCCCTGACTCCTGCACCGTACGCCCTTGATTACGACTCCCTGGTATTATTGTGTTGTGTGGGGGTCAGTGGGATGACCAGGAGCTCAGTGTAGTGAGGTGCCACACTTACCTCCTACTGACGCTCGCCACTACCGCCTCTCACACACTAACTTGTATTATTTTGGTTACAGCCTTTACTTGTTATATATTGTAATTTATATTGGTTACACTCCTAAGTATCCACTGTATATGTAGTATTAGTGTGAGTCTAGGGGAGCATGTTATCAGAAGCTGGCATAATGCCATTAGGGTAGGTGTGGTGTGGGGAGGGTGGGGGAGGCAGGGCCAGGTAGAGGGACAACAGCTGGCGGAGGGCCAGGCTGGGGGGGGGGGGGGGCGAGCGGTGGCCAGGGCGGGGTGCCAGCGAGGGTCACGCCGGTAAATAAGTGGCTGGCACCGTGCCCGCTGTCCTCACCCCCTCCCCCTATTCTTCCCTTGCCAAGATGGAGGGAGGGGGTACAACACATGCCCACCACCCCAATACACTATTAAATGATGGGCACAGCCATCTTTGTGTACCACTTTACCACCGATATATATATACACTGCATACCTTCAGTGATAGACTAAGATACATGTATATCACACTGTATCTCCTCACTATTGGCTAAGGCCTTCCTTGTGTTTATTCAATCTTTCTTGAGTTTTCATTGTCCCTTGAGGTCACCCAATCGTCGCCTTACTATTCATCCAGTAGCTGGCGTATTTAAGGTCGTTCCTATCTTGTGCAGGAACACACTCGAGTATTACCTTGTTTCTTTATTAATCAGTTCTTCTTTGCTACCACCTGTCCACCGCTATTCCACATGTCACCCGCTTATTTATATTCTCCCCGGCAAGTTATCACAGGCTTACAAAGAGCCACGTATCTCTGCCTGGTTTATAGTTTGTGCTTCATCTTACCCAATGTACAGTCGCGGTCAAAAGTCCTGTCGCCTCTCCTGCTGCTCCACGAACCCCGAGATTCAGATTCGTGAACCTTAAGCATTTATGGACAGAGTAATGCATCAGTCTCTACTGCTTCGGGTTCGTGGAGCTGAATCTCGGGGTTCGTGGAGCAGCAGGAGAGGCGAAATGGACTTTTGACCGCGACTGTACAAGATAGAATAAGGTTATATAGGGTAGGTCAGGGTTAGATGGAGTTATTCAAGGTTAGGTTAGGTTACTTTAGGATTGGTTAGTATTACATGGGGTTGTTTAGGGTTAAGTTATTGTGGGGTGCGTTAGGCTTGGGTAGGGTTATTTAAGGCTACTTTACGGTAGGTTAGAGTGTAGGACTGTGGTCGCCAAACTGCAGGCAAGGGGGATGACATTTTGATTGATTGTTTGAGGTTAGGATACGATATGGGGTAAGGTTATTTAGGTTAAGTCTTACCGTTCGTTTATTTGGGGTGAATGTCGCGTCGGGTCCGTCAAGTTTCCCGCCAGAAATACTGAACGTCGTCATCTGGTATGTTCCTCAGCTGTTGGTTGGCTCCTAGAAGGTGGGGGGGGGGGGGGTACGTGATATTCTCCTCTGTTTCTTCTTTGTCCTTGTTCTTGTTCTTGGTGGCCGCGTTAATATATGTCAAGAGTTCCTGTGATTCAAGGAACTGGTTTAGTAGTGTGTTATATGAGAATTTGCTGTCTGACGTGTTGAGAGAGAGAGAGAGAGAGAGACTTTAGGTGACCACAAGAAGAAGATGGTTGATGAAGGGTGTGGCGTCGTGTAGCTGCACCGGTTGGCAAGTAGTGTACAGGTGTGACGGTGACCAAGGTGTAAATAAGGTGTGGGCTGGGGCAAGTATTCCGGGCTACACCTTACGCCGCCCTGGTGACACACCCGCTGTTTGTATGTTGAGTCACCAGACGCACCACGCCCTCATCACCAACTTGGCTCACAGTGTCGGGGAGTTGTTTTTTTTTTTATTGAGGGAAGAAGGAAGGAAGGAAGGGGGGGGGGGGGTGAGGTACCGGTATGATAGCTTTGTGAAGAGGAGGTATATATACGCATCATCGTGGGGGTGAACAAGCTTGACCTTCACATACTTTTATTCACACTGAGGAAGTCGAGATGATAAATGTGTGTGTGTGTGTGTGTGTCTTGAGTCTGAACACATGCTACTTTCTCAGTGTTTGTGTTTAAAAGCCCAGTAAATTTGTCGGATTATCAGAAAATTTGACCCTGTAGCTTATTTCATCTGAAGATTAACCACCCAGAGTTTACCAGGTGGGGGGTGGGTTAGGTTAGGTTAGGTTAGGTTTGGTTAGGTGATGATGGTAGGCTGTGATGGTAGTAGGCGGTGATGGTGGTAGGTGGTAGGGGTAGTGGTAGGTGAGGTTCGGACTAAACCCCCCTCAAGTGAAGTGAAAAGTAAAAAAAAATATATATTTAGAGTAAAAAATAGGACAAAAGCCCTCATATTTTTTTTTCTTCAGATTTTAAGTCCAATTTAATAATTTTTGGTTTGGTTAGGTTAGGTTAGGTTTGGTTAGGTTAGGTTAGGTTAGGGGCTATTGTCCTTTTTTTACTCTAAATATGGGTTTTTTGTCCGACTTTGCACTTTATTTAAGGGGGTTTTGTCCTATAGGTTTATTGTCGTGGGGTGTTTTGTCCTACACTCAGTGGTAGGTAGTGATAGTGGTGGTAACCCGTAGTAAATGAGAGGGTGTTGGCGGTTGTCGTAGTGTCATGGTGATATGAGGTTGGTTGTGAGAGGCGTAGCCCTTTGCTTATATGCAGACACACATATAGACTGTGGCGTCTCTCTCTCTCCTCCAGTAGGCCTAGCAGTAGCACAGTGTCTGTCGTCTCTTTCTGATAAATTAATCTGTGAAATGAGGAAATTTTTATAATAATAATAATAATAATAATAATGTAATAAAACAAGATATGGATAAATTATAAGACGAACATAGAATAATATTCCTGTGTAAGAAATACGATCACCAGTACCAGCGTGGAGAACTATTTCCTAACACACACACACCTCTCTCTCTCTCTCTAACCAGTCGAACACTTATTTTAATCCTCTTATTCTCCTGTCGTACATCAAGTAGCCATAAAGATGGACACCCGCCTCAGTAACACGCGCAGCACATCCGGGTTACGTGGTTGTCAGTCTTGTGTTGAGTGGCTGGTGAGGGAGGAGGAGGAGGGGCCTTTGTCGTCAGTCTTGTCGTCGGGTCGTTTATGTTGCAAAACTTTTCTGTTGACGGTAGTTTAGTCGCGTTTTATGTTGACAATTTGCTCGACTGATTGGGTGTTTACGAGAGGCTTGTAGAGTTTGTTTAGGCTGTTTTTGTGCGTTTGTGAGGGACTCAAAGGATAAAGGAGGGAGTTTGAACTTTTTTGGGCGTGGCACCGTGTCTTTTCAAGGCGGTCCATCGTTTATAGTCATATCACGTGACTAAGTTTAAGGAGGTTTGTAGTTGTTGATGAATGATTATTACAGTAGATTCTCACTTGGACTGAATAAATTATTAATACATTCGTCTCAACCATCTTTTCATGCATGATGTTAATTGAGTTTTTAATCCTATGTAACATGTGCGTGGTTAGGCTTTACATATACTTTGTTTGTGTTGTAAAGTACTGCAATTGTAGTTAGTGTTTATTTCTTAGCTGAATTATTAAGACACATGACATTGTTTCCCCAAATGAAGTTGGTTGAACAGTTTCTCTTGGTAAGACAAATGCGGTTTTTAAGCCGTGCGTGGCAAGTGTGAGGAGGTTGTATCTCGCCCTTGACGTCTTTTGGGGACGAGTTGATCCCTTGGTAGAAACACAGACTTTTTGTAACTCTGTTAATATGAGCTCTCGCGTCAACTTAGCAATCTCTTATATTTGTATCAGCAGGACTATCACTCTTGTCTCTTGTTTACTCAACTCGGTGTTGTGCTTTTTTGACCTAACTTGATGGATGTTTTTCGCAATATGAGGGATGTTTCTTTTGGCGTAATTTAGCGCACCCGGGCACCATTCCTCATACAGGCACCACTACAGCGGTTCATACATGTCTACTGGGGAATGTTTATGTTATCAGTGGTGGTATAGAGGTGACCCGCCACCACCTGAACCACCCACCTCTTATTATTGATGCTTCACATACACGCCTCCGCTTTGTGCACGATGCTCTCGTTAAGGTCACCGGTAAAGGTTAGTTTAATTGGAAATGCCACACAGGGACGTACGTACCTGTGTCTATGAATGACTTAATAAAGTAGTGGTGAAGGTATTGGCTGCGTGTAGTCAGTCCGGTGTCCGCCTTTCCTGATCTGACTTCTGAGCTTTTTTTCAAGGGTGTCGTAACGTGATCAGTGACCAATTGATCACTTTTTTCGTAACTGACAGAAAGTCCAAATTTAATGTTTACTTTGTGTTTACTTGTATGTTTTGTTTAAAGTATTGTAACACTTGCATGTTGTCTTCAAACTTCCCGAGGAGTTCCCGGAGAGTGTTGCCATTATAAGGTCAAGTTTTTAGTCGAGAGGAGTGACTGATGAAGCTTAAAGTGAGGGCGCTCTTAACCTTCCTGTCCAGCTTATTGTTATTGTGTAGGTTATATTTAGTCCTGTTAAAGTCTGTGGATTATTGTTTTCAGGTTAAATTTGTAATGATCCTCCCTCTTGGATTCTTCTTGTGTTGAGGATTCGTCACAGGTCATGGTTGCTAACTTAAAAGTTCATTGAGCCACGTTTGACCTATTGTTTAGTTAAATGCTTTCATAGTAAGTTCTCAGCAACAGCTAAGACTCCTCTCCTCCTCGGTGGTTTATATAAATTTAGATTTTTTTTAAATTTTACCATGTACAGCGGCTAGTTTATTGTGCACTTCATACTTATCCTGTGAGCGGTAGCACAAACGGATTACAGATTAGAGGTCACAAAGGGTGTGTATAACAGACCCCAGTGGTCAGGATAATATGACATTGAACGTTGCAGAGTATTTAAAATACATTGTATGTTTAGTTCTTTTATATAGACGGTAACTTATTCGCAACTGCGTGAGTACAGCAGTGTGAGGCAATATGCTTGGCCCGCATACTTTGACATTCACATCTGCGTGAGAGATATTCAAGCACATTGTTTGTTTAGTTTTTATACACGGGAATTAACTTAGCTACTAAGTCCCCCCCCCCCCCCCCACAAAAAAAAAAGTAGATACAATCCTAATATGTCAGCTGTCTTCACACAGTCAAGGACGTAGTGTTGAACTGTGTGCCTGAGGGATATACAGTACTGCCAGAGGTACTTATATCTTAACCTGAGTCTAGCGGTTACATTATATTGCAATTAAGTGATCTTATTACGGGCTCCATTTGCATGTTTCACGTCTTGATACCTCTCATCGTGGTAAACAATGGATTGACTATTTCCTTTTTACACTTGTCTGCTTCCGTCAAATTCATTAGCAAGTTGTTTCCTGATTAAAATTCTAAGGACTCTTTTTGGCAGACCAGATTGTATTCAACAGTGTATTTGTTAGAAGCGAAGTTGGCTAAGACATCAACTCTGTCATGTTCTTTGAGGCCTATGTGACAGGGGATCCACAGCAACTTGATCTTGGCACCCTTGTCAACAAGATACGCATGTTTGTGTGTGGCTTCTGAGACAAGCGCGTGTAAAATTAAGTTGAGGGTGTCAAGGGCAAATAGTGAGGATAGAGTCAGTGGTGATGGGACTGTCAGTGACTGATTTCAACAAATTTAATGGCTACGAGTATGGCAACTAATTACAGTTAGGTCGAGTCACAACGACTTTCAGCGCTCCCTCAGGCAGTGTTAAGTGTAGATGGCCAATGTGATGTTATCAGTCTGTTGGTTATATACAGTATGTATTCAAGAGCTTTATATGAGTTAGTGAGTATGTGTGCATGTTTGTAAAAATGGTAAAGTGTGTTTCTGGTGTCATGAATCACTGCCCGACCAACTTTTAACCCCTCAATGGACCTTCAAGTATTTACAAAAGTTCAGGTGTGATGGCAGAGAAAAATGTACATCGCCAACACACCTGATTATTATTTTTGTTCGTGGTAAAGTTCAGAGAAATTTAGTGAATGTCAAGACGAACGACGTAATGTCTTCTTTACTCTCTCTCTCTCTCTCTCTCTCTCTCTCTCTCTCTCTCTCTCTCTCTCTCTCTCTCTCTCTCTCTCTCTCTCTCCGAAAACAGTATCATATGACCTTTGAACCCCAGAAATGTCCCTTTAAGAATATATTCCGGCCTTAACCAGAAGACGGCATTTATCCTGATACTCACTCTGTGTCATTTGCTTTTGTTTAAGAAAATATTACCAAGTTTGTATTGGTGTTCATGGTAGATGTCTTCAAAGTAAGGTTTTATTGATAGAAGAAATGTGAAGAAAAAAACAAACTGAATTTATTTTATTTTTTATGGTAGGAATGAATTTAAATGTCACAATGAAAACTGTAATCTGTATTTAGTGAGTTTCGTCGTCTTTAAGTTACATGCTGGGGTAAAGAACTTAACTCAGAACGATGTATTACAAATGTTTTGGTTATTGTAATTAAGATGGGATGAGTGTACGAGGTAGTGTGTGTGTGTGTGTGTGTGTGTGTGTGTGTACTTTTTATCATTGTAGAATGTTTGTACTTTATTGTATTTGTACTGTATTTGTATATGTATATGTATTTTGCCTGTCCTTATGTAATACTTGTACCTGTAGTTGTATCAGTAGCTACCTGTTCCTTAACCTTTGCTTCAGAAATAAATAAAAGAAGTGATATTCATCCGGCTAGTTTGTTACCCACTTCAGGCTGTTACTCTGTTATTACACCAGACTGTGTTATTAATTCCGCGTCGCTATCTGGTTATCAGTGTTCGTGAGGTGGCACACCGAGTGTCTTAATCAGTCCCCGCTAGTAGTGGGTCCCAGGGGTTGGTGGTTAGGTGCCCCGCCCCGCCCCGCCCCGCCCCGCCCGCCCCGCCCCGCCCGCCCCGGTCCGCCCCGCCCCTTCGCCGCCACACACCTCTCTCTTGTTTAATTTACCGGGGCCTGGGTTCTCAACGACTCGTAAGATTATTTTTTCTTCTCTTAGGTGGGGAGAGGAGAGCCTCTACGTGCTTGTCCAGGGATCACTCCACCACCCAGCTTCTCGGGGACTTGATGAATATTTAATGTTTTCGTCCGAACTGGAGATTATTTGAGAACACATCTAAATGCCTCACTTATGCTATGACACAAAGAGGCCAACAAAAAAACTGGTGTCTTTACAGCTGTGAGTCTCGTTATTTAGGTATTTTTTCCCCGTAAACAGAGATGTGAGATGAACTAACTGGCTCCTTGAAACTTATCACACAAAGATGTTTCCTCAAAATGATGACAAAATGGCTTGAGTTTATTTTAAAATTATGTCTGTTCTCTCTTACCGTCTACTTGAGTCGTGACATATTTCTTCTCCTTTCTTAGGCATATGTGACGGTTTGTGTACTGATGGAAGGCGTCCGGCCGGTGTGTTTCAGGTCTTAATCTTCATCTTTATGGTTACAGTGTTGGGACAGGAGGTCACCGCAGTATGTGGCTTGAGGAAAACCTGCCCTGTTAGGTAGAGTCACACTAGACACCACTCTCCTTAAATGGGAATCGAACTTGGATCAAATGCCTTGAGAATCGAACCCGTTACCGCTGTTCTACTGACATAATAACGGGCCTTTAAAGGAGAATCATGAATTTAGAAACATTCATCCACACTAAAAACTCAAATAGCTGTAGTCTTAGTATAGTTTTAACTCATTTTATCCGCCATGTTTGCGTCTGTCTTAACATGTGTGATGAGACAGCTACACCCTCTCACGTCCATTTAAGGGCAAAGTTTAGCCTGTGAACCTTAGTCTACCTGGAGCGAACAGCCTGAAGTAGAAATGTAGGCGGACAGGTAGTGGTCGTCCTTCGCCTTCACCAGCTGAGGGGGGGGGGGGGGGGGCATGGGCGCTACACATCTCCTGTCCCATCCATATACAACGGAGAGAGAGAGAGAGAGAGAGAGAGAGAGAGAGAGAGAGAGAGAGAGTCCGACTCCATTCTGATATGAAATACCACTACCACACTATATCATTGTGTGCCTAAGTCATTATCCTGTGGAAGGTAATTGTCCACTGGGGTGATGAATGAGTGCAATCATCCAGAGTACTCACCCACTCCACCTATTAACCACATGACCTCTCCTCACCTTTTCCGCCTTAAAACGAACACTGCAGCTAAGTTGTTTAAAGGTCAGTTACTGAATTTTGTTTGAAATTGCTGGATCTATCTGGTGAGAGAGAGAGAGAGAGAGAGAGAGAGAGAGAGAGAGAGAGAGAGAGAGAGAGAGAGAGAGTATATATATGTATTTTTTTCGTGTTCTCTTCGTTAATTTCACACTGTGTTAACTTATTTGTTGATGTTGGTGGCGGCGCTGATCCCTCCCCGCTACCCGGCATAGAAATAGGTACTAAATAGGGGACCCCCTCATGAGGTAGGCACCCACCGCTACCTACTTAGGCCCTATTTCTATGCTCTTTGGTGGTCCCGACTCTCCCCATTCTCCCTCACCCCGTCCACTTCACCCCTCTTTCCTCTCGCCCTCTCATCTTCCTCTCCTCCTCCTCTATCTCACTTCCCATCTTCCTTCCTCTGTACTCTCCGCTTCTTCTCTCGTCATCCATTCATAGGTAATCTTTCCCTTCCCCATAAACACACACACATTATTAATTTCTTTTCAACGTTTGTATTTTTTATGTTCTTGGGTATATTACTGTCATAATAGACTAGACTAGTGTGTCAAGAGTCGGCAAGAAGGTAAATGGCCAGAGTAGTTGTCAGGACTCCGTCATGCACTGTCGCGTGAGTGTGTCTCCCTGCAGGCCACCAGGTAGATGACCCACCCTCTGCCCTCACGTGTGCCGCTGTAATACTTCACCAGATTAATAAACATAAATATAGCTCTCCGCCATCACAGGCCCGTTGTATTGCAACAGTTGAATGACTCGGCTAGAACACGGCTGTGGTGATACATTGTTTTAGGGACACACCAGCTATTATGGGAAGCTTGAACTGGCGGGTACTGGGTGGTGAACGAATCTGTTTAGTCTGTTGGTTGACTCAAGTTCTGCATGATATAAATTTAAATTTTTAGTCATATTTGGGAAAGAAAGAACTATGGTTGTATAAGCTGATTTCAACAAAAGTAAATGTACACTGTGTGAAGGATTATGTACAACCACGAACATTGTCCCTTTACACGTGTGAGACACCACTGTCGTCCGCCCACAGATGGCCTTGTAGTACTGTTTCACTTGGGTTCGTTATGGTTTCCAGCAAGTGCCAGGAATACTTTGTTTACCAATGATATACTCGAGAAGTCTTATTTTCCTTACATATGAAATGTGGAATATTTTAAAAAATGATCGATTTTTTTATATCTGGTACATTTATTTTTAGTCTTTGTTATAGCAGATATTAAACCTGACCGCTGTTTGCTTCGTATGTTGTAAAATGAATTATTTTTGTACTGGGTTAAATGAATATTTGGTCATGTAAATTCCTGGTATTTTACCCTGACAGTGATAACATTTTTACACATATCTGGGCTCGTAGTTATGTGTGGTGTGACGGCGAGTTTATTGGTTGGAATTTTACACGAATTAAAAGCCACATTTTATACATCAACCACGCGTCATTAGAGGTGACTCACCGACGACCTTGTTAACCCACAATGTATGTCGAGA